>JAQGAK010000417.1:0-82708 GCA_034696945.1 Lipothrix lubbocki
GAATTCCTATACATAAGGACACATTAAAAACTTTTGCAGGTAGGGACCTCTGGCGTTAAAAAATTTGCATGTTAAACCCCATTTAAAAAAATCAGTTTATAATTTCGAGTCAAATTAAAAAACTTCAAAAATTTGTATTTTTCCCTAAACCCAATTTGCAGGGGAACGATTAGTACAAACACTCTCTACTGGTGATACTTAATGTATTTTTGCTTTCGTTTACCCGTTTCAGCCGTGGCAGTATAATAGTTTCCCTCGTAAGATTACTGAGCGTCTGCGCATAATCATTGGAGAAATATTTGAGTATCTAGCGATTCCTCCGGTACGTTTTAAACCAAATAAATTTTTTCTCCGATACTGAAAGTAATATCATGAACCATTTATTGGCTCTCATATAAAATTTAAGAATAATTTGCGAATATTCAACGGAAATCGCTGTCCTTTATATTTTCCTTTAGAACAGCATAGTACAGAATGTAAAGGAGCAACTATGTGAGAGAATTTTTGTCCAATTGTTTTAATTTTTTTTCTATAGCGAAGACAAGAGGAAGTTATCAGGGAAATAGAGGCCGACCAACCAAACTATTTACCACGACACGAAGCTTTTCAGACGCGATATTATACATTCTCCGAAAGAGAAACTTTACGCTCACCGAAAAGCAGATAAGATGGAAAAAGATCTGGTTATATTTGGGCTTATGGTTACTCCGATTATACTACGTTTTCGCAATCGGAAGTTTGATTGGTTGTATTTACAATAATTATTTCCAGTTTGCACGATGGGTATGAATATCATGTTAGAACTCGTCATTGCTCTAGTCATAATGTAAGTACCAGGTTTGGTTTCAAAAATTAAAAAGAGTAATAATAATCGTCTATTAGTTTGTGCTTCTTGTTCCCCAGTATATGTTCCTCAAATATTAGTTTATGTCGTTCTAAAGCGGAAATGTATGTTACTCTTTTAATGTGGTTTATTTGTGTTGGGAGCAAAATACTACCACGTGGCTTTTATGTTTAAATTTCAAAAACAAAATTTACTCCACTGCCTTTTTAACGCCTTTACCCCCCAAACACCAATATACTGAATTTGTACTATGTAGGTGTCTTTTATGATGGGTTGCTTTGAATAATGCATTGCCTCTATAGTAAATATTCATAGCAACTATATGCTCAATTTTATAATAAATACAAATGTAATCAAAATTATTATACATTTTACTGAAACACTGGAACTATTCGGAAACAATTGGAACAGAGCAGCCATCGCAACTCTATTGAAAAGCGGGTAAACACCTAAGTATATGATATTTACAGAGCTGAATGACTTTGTGGTCTCCACTCGTTTTGTGGTGCACTTTAAGTGATTTGTACAAAGATTCCGTTTTTCGTTTCAGTTACTTTCACGCCGACAAAAACGTTTTTGATTATAACGGTATAATTCAAATTCGTGACGTTAATAACAATATTATTAGACAATATTAAGCATTAATTTGAACTTAAACGAAGTACAAATTATATAGAACGCATATTTTAGCTATTAAAAGCCACCATTTGAATGTTATTGGTGTGTTATAGGCTTTGAGCATGAAATCGGTAAAACATTGAGCAAGAAAGTTGCACATTTTAGTGGGCAAAACGCTGACAAATATTTTTTCCGTTTTACTTATTCTTGCACCATTTATATTTTATTGTTACGTTTTAATCAGAGCTGTTCTCAAGTTCGGTTCAAACGACGAACCGGACTTAAACTTGACCCGAACTTGACTATTTTGACAATTTCGAGACCTGAACCTGACCTGAGCCCTTCAAGTTCCTGCCCTGACCTGACCATGCAAGTTCAAGTATTTCAAGTTAATTTTCATGAACTTGAACTTGACGTAAACTTGACATTCAAGTTGTATTAAAAACTTGACATGAACTTGAACTTGACCCTGAACATGAACTTGAATTTTCAAGTTTCCTTGCAAAAAATTACTTTAAGTAGCAAGTGGTGATTTTTGTTGATTTATTATACCTATAATAAATAATTACAGGTATAATCTTTGTATTTTAATAGAATTGATTAGTAAATAACACACAAGAAGATATCATGTTAGCCAAAGATTTTTTCCTGAAAAAGCAAATTCTCCTCAGAATTCCCCCCTGAGTGCCCAGACTTGTGTCATTGTTCTAAACAAAGACTGGCAAGTATATTTGCCTAACGCACATAACCATTGGCTTCAGTTGAAATGCTTGACACGGATATTTTCAGTTGCCTAATAAAAAATCAGTCCTCATTTTGCAAACACTAAAAAAGGATTGAACACGACCAAAACCTTGAATTTCAATGCAACAATACAAATATTACAAAAATCATTATTGAATAGAATAAATGTAAATAATTCTACAACTAAATAATTACAATAAAAAAACACTAAAATATTTTTCACTAACGTAACACCGCCCTTTACATCGTGTATTGAGCACGTAGGCTTGTCTTTTAAAAATATAAATGTGTATCATAATTGCTCATGTACATATACATGTTCAAATTTAATACATCCGTGTTATAACAAGACCATCCAACGTCTTATATTTACGTTCTACGATCTTGAAGGTGTAAAAATATTGGTCGTCGTAAAAACGTTGAAATTTGAAGGAATAACAGACGAAAATTCCACAAGTATATCTGTTTCCTTATGATTTTTAGTGTCATTTATCACGACAATGTTAACTTGAAAAGTCAAGTTCATAGTCAAGTTCATGGTCAAGTTTATGCCGTTGCTCGATCCGAACTTGACCATGATAATGATGTCAAGTTAAATATGAAGACCTGACCATGAACTTGATTCGAACTTGAAAGTCAAGTTAAAATTCAGCTTTAGCCTGAACTTGAAGTTTCAGGGTCAAGTTAAAAGTCAACGTCAAACCGAACTTGACCTGAACTTGAACTTGTCAAGTTCACTGTCAAGTTTTACTTGAACTTGAGAACAGCTCTGATTCCAAAGTAGTCATGCTAGCAACATTAATCTCAATACCATTAATTTCGACGATATGATGTAAAATGAAATGAAATTATTCTGCAGTAAATACTTTTCCTACAAGTCTCTTTACTCCTTCATGCATGCAATTTAAGCTGGTTGAGTTAACGCAGGAATTATTTTATCCCTAATTTATAAATGGAAAACAAATCAATCTTCTAACATATGACATTGTGGGGAATGCTTAAGAATGCCAAAACGTGACTGCGTCGGGATGTTCGCATTAGCTAAATAGCATGCAGACAGACATACAACATACTTATTGACAATGCTGATCTGTTCAATTTGACTTGGCAAATCTTAAAATGTCAGCACAAGGCACGAAAAAATTAGTTCCTTTACGTCAAATGCTATTGTGACCAATGACTGTGAGGATTTGCTAATGCGAGTGTATTTTTACTCCCTGGTAAATCTAACCCTTAAGTTCAAGAGGTGTACAAGATAATTGATTACATAACGGAAGATATCATACACTGAACTCATGACGTTTCCCTAAAAAGAATGTCGAGTGATCGGCTCTATGAACAAAGAATATTATTATGTCGATAAGCTGTAGTGCTTACATCTCTATACTTATATTTGCTTTTAGACAATCGACATGGAGCAAGGTGCAGCACATTTCAACACATAGTGTGTAATGCAAGGTGCAGTACAACGATGAGTACAAGCTATAGTTGAAAATTACTTAAATAATAATGTACGTTGAAAATTAAAAGACATCGCTTTCAATTAGCACAATGCCGCTGTTGCTAGTTTTAGGAGCGCATGTATATAACATATAACCTTACTAATCGAGGCCAAACAATCGTGCGTATCTGAGATTATTACATTCACTTGATGAGGCCGATTACAAACAGACCGTTCTATATGCGCTGAAATCTGAAATCGATGCACTATATACTGGTTAAAATTTATGGGAGTACCAATCCATAACTGAAACTAAATAATATCCATCCTGTTGAATTCCAGCTGTCGATCATAAACCCCTATTTGAAGTAAAAGCTAATTAAATCATAAATATCCTAAAACATGCCTACCTGTTCTTTATATAGCGGTATATGTAAATCATACTATTATATTATTCTTGATGTAAATATAGGCTCCCAAGTATAAGTATAGTGAAACAGTATTGAGAAACAAGTGCAATGATAAAGACTTAACATAAAACACAAGTCAGCAGTTCATATATTGTTTTGTTATAGCCCGAGACCTGAGCAAGAAAACAAGTATGTGGAAAGAACAACTTGTAAACAAAACGGTTACCCGGTGACGGTCTGAGTTATCTTCTGATTTAGGACATACACCTATATATATACATAGGCAAACCCAGCGTGTAACTACAGAACTCTGAGCGTACATACATAAAGCGTCGAGAGCTTTCCCAGGCAACAGAACTACATGATGCTAATGTATGCTACTTGCTGGATCAATTTTGGAGAGTCAACTCACTTGGTATTATTAAAAGAATAGCTTCCTTGCTCCTATGGACGACTTCCGATCGAATTTCTTATTGACACTACTAACGAGCAGTAATAGGAATTGTCTCGAAGCGAATATAATAATATACGGTGAAAAGGTCTCCCGCTGAATTATTTACCGGCGCTTATATCACGTAGCACAAACACACAGCAATATTAACAGAGTGTAATAATACAAGGTGAATTTCCCGTAACTTTCCTCAGCAACACATTCGGGTTTAACAAACTTCCGAAAAAATTCGACGCACCCAAATTAATACACTTTCCCACTTTTTTCCTCCCGCTTTCCTTCTGGTTCGCATCGAGAATTCCGATGGACGAAGTCACGAAGGTATTGCACGCAATAAAAAAGACCTCTATTTTCACACACAGCTATATTGGCAATATCGGTGATTTATCATCGACATTGAATTATGATGATGTTACAAACTACGAAAAGGTTTTAACTTAATAAACAAACTGTCGGTGTGCCGAGAACTCAACTTGGACTATGGTGCATGTAAACTGGTGTGTATAATCGTAATGCGGAGAATCAAATTATTCCCAGTTACCTTTTTTCTTGAAACACGCGTGAGCTGGCAGCAATTCCATGCGTCCCCCTCGACGTCTCGAAGTGAAATGCATCGGCAGTAAACACAGTCCACGAACTTGTGTGCCTTTCTTGTGCAATGGCAAAGCGTATACCATGTTCAAAGCATGAATATGGTCATATTAAGCTGTTGGCAAGAGCAGCGAGATACTATAGGAGACCTGTCGAATACGAAGTATTCGCTTCTCATTTGTGTGTACCTTGTACATGTAGATACTTCTGTAGTAAACTTTTTACTTCTGTAGCATTAAACGTGGTTGGGTTTTCATGCCTCTCCATATGATCAACACGTAAGAAACATCGAGGTAAGTATAGAATTAAAAGCCCATGAGTTAACTTTAGAAGTCTACATTATGTTTCATGTATAGTCAGTTTTTTTCACACCCGCATCTGCCTGTTGAATTTCACTGTGGCTTTATACAGTTGTTGTTGGTACAAGTATATTTGCTAACTAAGCAAGCAAAACATTACGTATAGTGCTCTTTATTTTGGCTGAGGATGAAAATTCAATGTTTGGTTTTACACTTAAGGAAATACAAGAGGAATTGAGATGTTTCTAAAGGTTTTAGCATTATCTAGGGATAAGATTGTCCCTCTCATTTTTCTTGTTTCCAATCCTTATTATCCTCTAGAGTACACTCACCGATTCTATTTCAGAAGAATTTAAATAGGCAGTATAATTGATTCAGATTTCGAATTTTTTACTAACCGAAATACCGGTTCTGCATCTCACAATATATCTATAGGATGACACCATAAGAGAAAAATAACTTTAAATTACCTCCGTTGTTTGCACAGAACATCAAAGGATGGAAATACTATAGCCATACCAAATAAGACACTGGAACAATAAAAAAACGTTTTTTTTTGCAAATCCAATGCTCGCTCAAAGCACTGTTTGGATTTATAAAGGTGTATGGACTAAACTCTTAAACATTAAAAGTCAGATTTTTGTCATACTACAAGGCGCTTGAAACAGACATGATATAAAACGAAGTAATAAGGAAAGTGCGTAATAAGCACATTCTAGAATGCAACGTTACGCTATACGCACTTGGGGTTTCGGGAGGATACCACAGCACGCAAAAGGATCAATGCACCGTCCCATGCATGATTCCAACCTAGTGCAGATATAAGTCTAACATAGATTTTAATTACCAACCCAGTAAGTCATGCATGAAGAAAATCAAGACTATATGTATCTCACATATTTGGAAAACAATGTGTAATATTCCACGAATGAAATAAGAAATATTCTTAGCACATGTTTGATTAGAAAATGATACGCTTACTTATATGATATACATATTTGTGCTTATTACGGGCATTAATCATACCGGAACATGGTACAAAAAATAGATGTTATTATTAAGTTGTTGAATCCCTGTGTGTGATGAAGTTGTTGAATCCATGTGTGTAATGAAATTTTTGAATCCATGTGTGTGATATAGCCATTGAATCCCAGTGTATGATGAAGTAGCTGTTAAAATATTGCAATCAGAGAAATACAAATTAATAGTATGCAAGAATGGCTTGAACCGAGAAGTACTAAATATATACACGTGACTGACAAATATTTCGCTGTGGGTACTCATTTGGAATGCCAGACGGTGGGAACGACTGCACACATAGAAAATGAAAACAGCATGAATGAATCAACCTGCAGTTCTTGGTGCTATATAATATTAGGTTGTTAGATGAAGCACCATACCCAACCTATTTTCCTAAATAGGCACACGTATGGCAATACATGGCAAATGCATCTCTCCTTATATACACTTACAAGTATCTGTACATGTATCTTTTTACACACACTTTTGCAGTATCTGTTCACCTATAGCAATGTTTTAAACTTCAATGTTTTCTTGCAACATGTACATATGAAGTAATAGTAACGTGTAACATGCATATTTGGATACTCAACCTTTGTGAATCATAAGAAGAGGTGAAGAATTAAGAAGAAACAATGTTCGTAGGGGTTGGAATATACTACAAGAAGATTAAGTATGAATGTAAAATCACATGGTTTGGCACAGCAACGGAGAGTGTACGTCGGGGGGTAATGTATCCAGTGCAGTCGCTGCCGGCTTGAATATCTATGTGAAGGAAGTTGCAAAGCTATCAGTACAACACACTTGATGATTTCATGTCAAATGCTGTAACTTCCAGCGGTATAAGGACTACGTACGTGTTTTCCCAAGATGTTCATACCTATACGAGATGATGTACTATTCAAGATGAGACAAAGACGAAAGGTACGTGAGCAAATGTGAATGGTTTGTGTAAAGAAATATAAGTATATGATGTAAGGGTAGCAACGTGTGTACCAAGCATAAGGTCTCGGCTATAGTGCTACACATAAGCTATCACTTGTGACACCCTGTAATTTCTTTGGTTCTGTTAATGGTTTACATGCTTACGGTAGAAGGATAAGGTGTGTATCAAGTGTAAGATTAAAAGAATGGTAACTTGCGAGCTGTAATGTCTTTGAGAACTACGAATTTACATAGTAAAACATGTGCCACATGGTTTGAAAAGAGGAAATATCTCCTTTCCCACACCACTTATCGATCTCAAATCAAGCTTCGTTCAAGATTTCCGTGAGAAAATAGAAATCTCAGATTTGATCTTGCGAAATCCGATTCCAGCGAAGCGGGTGCTGCATCAATAAGCGTGAAAAATACATGAAATAAACAAAAACTAACTTTAAGGTTATGTTTATGTATGTACAGCGAAAGTTGGATGACTGCCTCCAACAACTTACTGCCTTAAAGACGTCAGTCATTTTTAATGGACTGCTAGTAGGAACTGAATGTTTCCTCTACATATGAAAAACTTCCAGCGTACAATGATGGAGATGGAGATTATTACATCTGTAAAGGTGATACGTCATTTAAGTGATACTGGGAGGTGTATCACTTTTTTACACGAGCATGTCAGTGTTCCAATAATCCTGCGAAGATTACTAACTTGAATGATTTAGTGCTCACTACATTATAATACATGCACAGTAAATGTATACAATTTAGCGCATGGGAAGGGATAATAAACGGAGTGATAAAAACATGTAAGTATACGTATGTATACACGACTCTGCAAGAAAGAGTTTAATTAAGCCAGCTTAAATGGTAATGGGCAATTCAGTGCAAAGTATTTCAGATCTTTAAGGTTTTCAACTTTACACTATGACACTGAGCTGCATTATGTTGTAAAAGATTATCAATAAGGTTTGTCAGAACATCTTTAATGATGCTTTTAGCATTATTTTACTGCATTATTCCCGCTGGTTTATTTCATTTCCATGTTCGGTTGTTACAACTCTCAGGAGATGCAGCCAGGAGATATATCCTCCCCAAAAACGCACATGGAAATTGGAATAAGATAACAGTTTTACAGCAATAATAGAAGTTGGTGCAAGGAATACACAGACTATGTACGATCCATAAAATGGCTGGTGGGAATAATTTATTCTATTGTAGGGAGGAAAATACTTACCGCATGAGAGACGCTCAACATTATTTTGTCTCGTGTTCCATCTCCGGTCTTCGGAAACCTTCACGACTAAAACCCGCCCAGTCGACCTTCCCAAAAGAAAACTGCATAAATAATGGTCGTTTTACACCATCATAGTATGCGTTTTTTATCGTGATTTTCTTGTCTTTCATATATCGGGCTCTCCTCTCCGTTGAAATTAGTCTCCTAAAGGGATCAAGTCAAAAATAAAATGTAAATTATGAAACGACTGTCATTTACGTTATTTACAGGCAACCAAGCCCCATATACATGTCATTATTGTATCACTTTTTAAACTTTAATTTCCTCAAGAACTCAATTTTTATACCTATAAAGGTCTGGAAACGACCTCTTCATGCAAATCAGACTAAGACTTTGGTTTTGGTTAACAGGCTGTCATTCCGAATGAAACTGCAGTTTATGGAATGTTGTAGAAACTTAAGTTTATTTATAGCATAGTATAGAACCTTCAGTGATGTAGATTATTATCAGTAAGAAACTTCAGCTGACATAACCCAACTATGAAAAAGGTTGCAAGTTGCAGCCATAACGTAATAGGTAAACATTTCTCACTTGTTTGTGTGATTCCAACTTGATCTTCATCTCCATTCAAGCAAACGCTCAATTAATAACTTCGTTCTGAAATGGCTTTGCTATTCCTACGTTAGCTTCTATATATCTGCAACAAATTATTGTTGACTTGCCTGAATGTTTAAAAACAATCCCAGTTCATCCTACGAACAACCAAGAAAACGCAGAATCGAATCTGGAACATAGTTATTAAATATTAGGTCTTCAATTACACTTACATAACAGCTTGTTTGAACATGTATTTATTATATTTGATTGATTAAAATGCCTCTCCCTCTTACAAAAGTTATCCTGTAAATTATATCTGGATTAGCGAAAGTAAAAAGTTTACAAAGCATGTATCTATAGTCAATTATGTGAAGGTGGCTTTTACAACTTTTTATATCAATTTCATCGGCTGAAATTAAGGATTTACTAAAATTTTCGCTAAACAACTTTATACTGTAGCACGCTGTGTACGTATATATGTTTGTGAAGGCATTAGAGTCGCACCTATGCTTATGATGACAGGTGGCTCCTTTTGGCTCCTCTACTGTCGCCTTGAGTGTCTTCAAAATTTCCTTTTTGGATCTGAGGAATTGATTTCGAAACTTTTGCTGCGTTAAGCAACTCATAACTGGGAATGTAATGCATAACAAAAAATCCAGCGGGTATGCCTCTTCATCATCCAACAAAGCACCAGAGCCAAGATTTTTCCCAAGTGTCAAGTAACCAGAAGCAAATGTGAGTGAGAGAAGATTCAAACCATTGATTACTTGGTAATCATATGCAGGAAGATAATAATTATTATCATATAGTGTAGCAGATGCATGAGGAGTATGTATCATAAACAAAATTGCGTATGTAATATAAAATGTGACTTGGTCTTATATTAGTTCCTGTCTCTTTGACTTCCCTTGGTAACTACTTCATTCAAATTTGGGAGTGGAATTTGGTTGGAACTCCGGGCCCATAATCATAAAACATTCGTAAATATGGCCATTTGTATGTACATGTGCATTGATGGAGGCAGGTTGCCACTCAAAGTTTACAAGAGATAAGATATATTCGGAATTCTTTTCTGATTATCTATTTAATTTGGGAATTATTATTGCATTTTACCATCTCCGTGCAACTGTCTTTCCTTAAACATTCAAGTTCAGTGGGAATTTATGGCTGAGGAAGAGATTCAAGCTCACAACTATCCTGTGTGTATGACTGTATGACTAAACTTCATGAGCCGAATAAAAATTGAACCCATACGAATATTAATATTTAACTTGTCATCGCTATATACACAATTTTATTGACTAATAACTTGCAACTATGAGTTAAATTGCGGACTCGTGCAACTAAAGATGTAATAAATTGATTGTCTACGAGGCAATAGGAGACAAATCGACGAATACAAGCATGTTTTTCCTTAGTCGACGCAGGACAATTGTAAACTTTGCTTCCGTCTTATTTCTCATTAGTTATGCTATAAGTAAATTAAGTATATTGTAGGCTTATTCCTTTAAGTCATATATAATATGACTGCGTGAGGTCATATGTTTGCTAATTTGGACTCGAAATAATTGATCAAGGTAATCAAGGTAAACAGTAAGTGAATTTTGAAGATATCCAATACGATTCATTTTATCAAATGGGAAAATAATACATGAATTATCCTTTAAATATATCTCCCTTGAAGTTACGCGATGCCGCAAAGGATACGTATAGAGTATGTACTAACAACATTATGTTTACAATCAACTCCATTATCCTACACAGTCTCAATCTACTTCTACTCATTTAACGTTGAGCACAAACCACGGACCTGTTAAAAACATTAGAGATAAGCTGAGGTGTCAATGAGTAAATACTCCATAAAAGGTGAGTCAAGGCAGGGCTTTTATTATGTCATGTCAGGTACCCAGAGGATAGGTTGCCAAGAACGTCATTTCATTCAGTTTGAATTGTCATTAACAAGTTTTTTCGTATTTCCCCTCGCTGTTCCTTTACTATACAATTCTTAACTATCCAACGACTTATTACAACAACGAATGGTCCATTCGTAAGTTCAACTTATGTAATACATACTAATCTACTTTTCTGCTCTTACTCTGAGTTTCAATACCCCCAGAATTTTTCGCTCCATCACTCCACATACTATCAATCGTTATTACCACGGTTTTGTATTACAATCCGCAATTAAGACAATGAATGATTAGCTCTTGCACACACCTCCAGTCCCTGGAAAGGACTGGTATGGTCAACGAATTATGTAATGAACTTGCTACTGACTGAAAAGTTTATATATTAGTGTCAGTAGTATACAATCAAGTGCATGCTTAAGAAGGCGCTGTCATGACAGTGGATAGTATCGTTGATCTTGTGGTTGCTTGCCCTGACAATCCAATTAATTATAAGCGTTTCGTAGTAGGAAGCGCCCATTCAGAAAAGAGAGTTAAAACAGATTAAATTACAAACTTTCGACGATCAAGGAATTATAAACAAAAAGGTGTTGCTAAAAGGGCGCTAATGGTTGCTCCTCGAATCAATGTCAGAGTCATGCATTCAAGAAAGTTACTACTATAACTGTATTAAAGAGTAGAAAAGCTTGTAAAATGCTTGGCGAATTACCTTGTTAGCATTTGTAGTATATATCTGTATACACCAAGAAAAATTCTGCGTCTTTCAGAATTAATTTTGCTAATTTTAACCTACTGCTTCTGTATCATAAATATGAAAATTATGATAACTGTACCTGAATGAAAACTTCAAAAGTCAAGACTCTAGAAATGTAAAAGCTACGTTAAACACAATCAAATAGCTAGCATTCAAAGTTGGGCTCATGAAACGGCAATTTTGCATACGACAACCTTGTTGATATTGCTGTAGAAGTTAGAACTGTTTACAATATAATAAAATTAGCATTTACGTGTAGTAAAGGTCAAGAATAATACAAGCCTTTATTATTGTCATTTATTCATACGACTGTCCCGAGGGCCATTAATTTAGACCTTTGTCACCATTTATGATTTGCATGATTTCTATTCCTCTCTTGAGTCAAGTTCTAAGAAAAGAGCTATATGTATAGATACCAGTACCAGATTATAATTTTCCCAACTAGAGCGAACTTAAATGAAAGCAGATCGCAAATGAACTGTAGTGTATAACTTGGCAGTAGAGAAAATTTATGAGACAAGAAACTTGCAAGTCAAATGATCACCAATAATATAATATGATCTGAATGAGTCGGCATAAGATTCATATAGAACGATCGTTGATCTGCATGAGGTAAGGCGTAATGATGCGATGGATTAACTCTCTGTTTAGTTTTAGTTCTGGAGATGACGCAATCCTCGTGGAATAAATGGCATTGGAAGGTTATTCAGTGTGTGCAAAGCGTAGAAAATTTAAATAATTCTTACTTGTTTTAGCTCTGTGAAAACTTTAACCACAAACAACCAAACTACTACTTACTACCAACCATGTCAGCACATTCCCATTACTCTCAACGTGATACACACATACGAAGGATGAAAGTGAAATTGAAAAGCTTATGTTGATTATTGCACTTTACCTTGTTTAGTATTCCAAGAAGCGCTAGCCTCCGTGAGTTGTAAAATGTCCGGAGTTAGACAGAAACATCTACCTTATCCTTAAAGATGTTATTTTCCTCAACGAAATATGGGAATTTTCTTTGTAGCCATTTTACTACTTTTTGAATTATCTCATGGTGTGAGAGAAGCTATGAAATCCCAACATTGTTATTCTTCATCCAGAATAATCATGCATTTTCAAGTGTACAAAAGACATCATGCATGTTCAAGTATGCTTGAAGACATGTATTTATGTAAGGACTTGGTGTGAAATAAATAACAGCCACAGTTACTATTCTACCCACATCATAGCAATGTTAATAGTTTCTGTATGTTCCGAGTATGGAGTCTGTTATTAGATAGGCTAGTTATCAGAATGTTGGTAAACTTCAAACCAAAAGGATATTTTGATGCAAAATTTAACACGGTAAGCAACTCCGATGAGCTTGTACTGGTTCATCTGCAAAAGTTGTCACGACATCTAGGTGTGGATTATACTGAAATCATGTCGAGTCCGTGGAAATGCATCTGTTATTATTCCGATCCTTTGTGCATGAGCATTTTACATGCACCCATAAAAGTATACTTATTCACACATTCCTGCAATTTTGCATATGTACATGTTACCATGTAATTGTAATACAAATGACAACTTATGTATCTACAGTAATAATAGTTGTTAAAATCTTTTGAACACCACTAAGCTAATAAGCGTAAAAGACTGTCACCGATAGAATTTAAAATTCGAATTTGAAACTCATTTTAGCATTTAGAATATTAGGTTTACGATGGTCGACTGGGTTTAATATCATTGTCACGAGCGTGCTTATGGAGTCCAGCCCGAATAGAAGTTAGCTGCTTGTACAAACATGAATGCAAATTATTGAAATATTTGAGTAGGGGTTAATTTTGGAGCGCAATTTAGTAGGTTTTTATTATATTTGCACAAAGTTGTTGTTGTGATCTTTGGCCGGATGCAAAAACACATGTTTGCATTGTACGTACATATTAGTACGTGTGTCTCTGAACATTAAATTTTAATTCTTATTCGCTCGTTGTCGCACATTCTGCAACTGATGTTGTTTCTTGAACAGATGCTAATGTGAGATTAATTGCTGTGATCTGGCAATATTTATGACAAAAGAAAATAAGGTTTTACGATGCCGCCCATTCCGTAAAATTCAATTGCTTCATCGTGCATACACATGCTCGCACTTGCAGTTGCTCTTGTCGTTGTGTTGTGGCTCAACCCTGGTAGTGGTTATACTTGAACCAGAAGGAGCATGAATTGCAAATCGTCAAAATTATTGTAATTAAATAGCTCATTCGGATTAGCAGCAATTTTCAAGAAGATCCCAACTGAATACGGAATACGCTGGGATGACGAGCAATGGTGAGGCTGCAAAATCTTGCATTTGGACTGTTTAAAATTATATTAATTAACTGTATTGATGTTCATTATTGCTTCCAACATACATTATCTTTGGGATTTAATACAAAATATACAATAATGTGTGAATTTGCTCTTGCAAATAAATTATTTTCAAGCATGACGCCCTGCTTCGCGATAAGAGTATGAAATTACTTAAAGGTATATCTGCATACATTTTTATCAAAGGATTTGATATTTACTTTCTTGGAAATGGCAATATTTACTCATGTTTTATGTTCCCTACTCATTAGACCAACGTTTTTGGTCTAACTTTCTTCTTGGGGTAACAAGCTCTACTATGACACAATAATGTAAAAGTTATTTCACTTTTAAGTATGTGAGCACTAATGTACATATTATTCTTATGTTCAGAATTGCTTGGCTGGTACTCGCAATACATCGTGCAGAACTTTAGGCCATATTTTTTGTGAGTAAATAAACACTATGCAACTGCGTATATGTATTTTCAGTTTTGATTTTTAATTACGAAGCACATTCAGATTGAGACTTTCTTGTTCAACAGTCCTACAGTCATTAATTATGTAATTTCCTCGTGATAAAATAAAGGTTTGGCTTTTGTTATTGTATGTCGACACTACATATATACAGACAGGTAAATAGTTATTTGTACTTCGTGTTGGTTTTTACTTCAATCACTCAGCCGTGACTTACCATTACAGCATGTAATTTACAAGAGGTTCCAATTTTTTCCGTTCGACCACGAAAACCAAAGGTGGAAATCTGACCATGATGCTTCCTTTGTCAGGTCCACCATCATATCATCGGCGTTTGATCCAAGTAGATGTAACTTTTGACCTTGATATTGCGCTCTTTTGGTTAATTTCGTATTTATATGATACATGATTTCCTTTTATTAATTTTTGGCTTTAATGCTTGGTTTTAAAAATGCGATCCTAAATTGGTATTATTTTTCCATTTACATCAATTTTTTCCTGTTTGAGAAATGCAGGTGTTGGGTTTGGTCTTTCCGGAAATGAACTTATAAGCTTCAAGTTACCTTTCTTGTCAAAATTGCATGTAAGTCATCGGTTGTTTTCTTCAAGCAGAAAGTGAAGTACATCTCTATAAGCGGAAAGACTGAACGTGCAGAACGACCTGAACCGATGCTAACTGCCGAACAAAAGCATTTGCTGAATAAGGAATCATAAAGTTGGCGACAAAGACCACCATCATTTCTGCTGATAGCCCGAGACGTCCTATTTTAGCAAAAGTGTAAATGCTTATTTTGAACCCCAGCTCGATGTCAGTGTTAGCTTCGTTGTATCTTTCACAGCACGTCAATGTTTTACTTTTATCATACTTGCAATCATAATGTGAGGATATGGCTGTTTGTATATGCAACACGCATAATAATATAGAAGTATGAAACTTTGAGTTTGCTAAATTCACACTTGTTAAATTCGGCAAGTGTTTAAGATTTGTAGAACTTCATTTGCATGTCCAGCCCTGTTTTAGCTATTCTTCTCCATGATGCTCCTTTTGGAATTCCAATGACTGACAGATACGGACTTCAACAAAGGTTATTATGGTTAGCTAAGAATTGCTAATTTTCGCATAAATATTTGGCAAGAGTTGATGTCGGGGTTATATTAACTTTTTTTGTCTGCTGCCTATGAAGTTACGGATACTTAAATCCATTACCAGTACTTATTGTTTGATACGAACATCCTCATGTCGCATCTTTTCAGTCTCGCTCTCGTCATCTCACAAATACAAAATGGGTGGGTGTCGTCCATATGCAGTGTCAAGGTCTTGTGTGTGGTTTTTGCAAACAAAGCGTGTTGGTGAAGGCTAATGAGACAGGAGAGTAAAAGACTAAAGGCAAAGTGTTTCTAATTGCAATACTCAACCAAATATAATATATACAGGTGAATATATGCGCTTTTTCCAGCAGCACAACTCAAACAATAAATCATGCAATGTTTGGACTGAAACAAGTACATGCGTTATCTGTCGTGAATGATTTTATCAGTGTATTATTATTTAGGGAATTTAAGTATAACTTCCAGGCTGTTGTTGCATTCTGTGCTTTACGGTTATTGGCAAGTAGTTTTCAAAATAATATACTGCGAAAACCATTCACTTGGATATAAATTGTGTGTTCAGTCCTGTCTTGCATTAATGACTTGATTAGCATTTTCCCAACGTTTATGATCTTACATTCTTTCCTTATCGTATCGATCACATTCATGAAACGAATCTTGTCCGATTGAGATAATCTAGACTGACAACAGAAATCAAATAATTAACCTTACGTTTAGCGTTTGAACTGAGAACTTTGTTGACGCATTCCAATTATAATCCCACTTGAACAGGTTATGTCGACTAGTAACTTTTAGCCTCGGTAAATGTATCATCATGTAATAAATACAAAAATAAATATAACTATACGTATCGAAGCATTAAAAATACTTCTTTTATCTTCGTTTTTAAGTATTCATTAGTGAGATTTTTGTAGATACTAGCACGTATCAACCAACAGCGACGTAAAGTGTCATAAGTCAGCATGTTTAAAATGATGCACTCGTTAAGCGATCCCCGACCTTCGGTAAATAGCGATTTCCTGCATTTTAGTAAATATTCGGAGTTTAGCTATAGTTTGGGTGTTGTTTGTATCTTTAGTGTGCGTCAAGTTATTAAATTCTACAGCTTGTTTGCAAAAGAAGCCGCCAGCATCACAACTATCTCATCGCACAAAGTCTCCAAACGAGTCTTTTAAAAACTTTGCATATAATGAGCTTGTTGGTTATTACATCGACAATATTCTTGTGTCTTGCAGCATAATGTTTCTATTAATTTACTGACATGGTACTGGCGTCAGCGTTGATTCCATTAAATTACACAGTTCTATGACTTAAGATTCAGATAGGTTTTGATTTATGGGTAATTAACGATGGCATGATAACACAGCTTCATGCAACCTTGAAGAACAGGATTAAATAAATGACTATAAATTTGTCAAAGCTACTGAAGACTGCCAATTATTAATTAGTAATGTCAATACCAATATGTTATCGCTTTATAATTAAATACTAATGCTGCATAGTACATCATTAATACAACATGCTATAGTATATCAGTTCTTAAGAAAATATGTTCAGCAGTACGGCTCCATGAGGATGTGAAGCATGTGGAGGTAGTAAACTTTGAAGTACCGTTCTGCTCTGTAAAGGGATAGGCATCTATAGTCAAGCAATGTACGTCATACACTATAGACTCCCTTGTTGAAACCGCAAAATATCCGAGGTTTGACAATACGAATCAACGACCCCATCAATATCCGTCAAGTAGAAATGTTACCAAAGATTTATAGACCATTTACCAAAACCTATCCTCATGAGAAAAGCATTTGGCCAACCATAGCAGTTTTAGGTTTACACATAGTTTTTGCACTAACGACTGTTGGATATCGTGCAGTGACAAATATTAAAGATGCGTCTTGAGCAGGATGTATTGTGCGGAGTTAAATCACATCGAAGTGTTTCCAAACATGACTACTCAGGAGCCAGCTCGGTGTGCTTTGAGCGGTAGAAATGAGATGAAGTTAGTATTAATGGTATTTGAACGTCTCACGTCTTATGAGGTCTGACCCCAAAAGCGAACGGGTACTAATGTTATTATTTATGTATAAGCTTTATGCAAAGAAGAAGTTGAAATATGTAAACTTATAAGCTGCTTAACTGTTGTCTTAGGAGTGTGTCTGAAGTATAAAGAACAGAAGTGAGGTAATAATGACGCCAGAGTAGAAGGAAATGGAAAAACGAGAAGCATGAAAAATTGTTTCTTAACCTTGTGCACAAAAGTGCAGTCTTACAAGAAGTATCTATTTATTTTCAAGTGTCATTTTCTCTTGATTTTTTATACATACACAGAAGATTAATCAACTCGAGTACATATTATGCTAGTACTAGAAGATGCACATAATAGTGACCGCCAATGTCAAGAGCGTCCTTATCAACAGACTAATGACAGTGGTTCGGGTTTCATCTTTCAAACCTAATTCTCTTCAAAGACTTTTGAGTATCCTCAACAAACTTTACTATCCTTTGCACAGCACAAATTGCGGTGTGGTTAGGATTATACTGAGGGGTCTAGTAAAAAATGTTTATAAATGTTTTCTCTGGAATGAGTGCGAAGTTTTACAAAAATCCTTGGTTTCTAAGTTCAAAATAAAACAAGATTGTCAAGGTTATTTTTTAAATTCATTTGAATCCGTTTTCCTTTTTGCTGGATGGAGTTTCATAAATGCATAGATGTATGCGTAAGTGGACGACTATGTGCATTTCCATGTGTGTCACGCTTTCTGTAACTTCGTGCTTAATAAAGTCATTTTCCCTGCATCTTTCTTAATGACATATATCTGCATAGCTATTAAATCTTCTACTTTCATAGTCCATACGTGCCGCTGCTGCTGTCTTGACTCAGACGAGACGCAGGTTCATAATAATAAAAATAGAGACAAGCACACACAGTAGTAATTTTACTGAGATGCAGATGCAACGAGGAAAAATAATATGAAAAACAGCTCCTAAGTGCGGCTCAACTTGTCCTGTGTTCAGCAAATTACGTTGTGTATAGTACTGTAGGTATTGCTTCATCTGCATCTTTTACTTGACGGAACAAGCTTGTCAGGAGCACAGAAATATGATAAGGATGGAGTCTGTAAAAGAAAACAACTGAGAGAGTCGGTACCTCCAAATCCGTACAACCTTTACGACTTCACGGTGAATAATTATCGGAGCTGAGCGATCCTCGAACGAAGGGAATCTTCTCTTCAATCAGGGTAAGTTTGACGTTTTCAATTGATGTACATACACACCTTCTTATTTTGAATGCATGCTGCTCAAGATGTAAGTAATTAGGTTTTTCCATTCATATAGGTTTTTCCCGTGCAATGCAAATATACTTAGAAGATACTTATGCTATACTATTATATCACTTTTAGTACAGCAACGACGTCTCTCCAGGAATACTAAAAAAGTGAGACCAGCAGGCAAAAGTTGTCATTTAAGAAAACCGATGGGGTATTACAAGATGTGGAGCGCCGAAAACATTGACAGATTCCACGAGCGAACAACATCTTGCCTCCAGCTGGTTTTACTGGGAGGCAGTTTCAGAATTTTTTCTGCAATCCTAAAAGTCTAATAAGAGCTTGGAACGTGTCTTACAATAACTGTCATCCTGCTTGCCTTGTTTGTTTAAAGGTTGACGGGGTAGGGAAAATAAAGAAGAAATGAGTTGGCAAAGTCCAACTAATTGTACATATCATATAGAAAATTAATGCAAGATTTTGACAGAAATTTATTCCCGACAATTCATCACAAATTGAGTTCTTCATTCTGATGACAGACCTAAATCTTTCCCTTTCTTAAGTATTCCCAACTTTCCCCAATTACTTCGAAAATCATTCATAAACACAACAATTTTATTAACACATTCTATCCCACTATCAATGTGCTGAATGGATTCTGAAACTAACACATTCTATCCCACTATCAATGTGCCGAATGGATTCTGAAACTAACACATTCTATCCCACTATCAATGTGCCGAATGGATTCTGAAACCTTAATGACATGACATTTGTTTCTGTAAAAGGAAATTTTTGCATATCATACATAACACGTGCTTTAAGCGGTGCATCATGCTTGCTGTTTCAGAAAAGAATTAATTATAATGTTAGCCATCATCTCCCTTTCCTTGGATATTGCTTATACAGAAACTCTGAGAAAGTTTGTTAATACAGTCAGCTTTAATATTCTAACTGTCAAAGTGCCAATAGATTCATTTAAATTGCAATCATAAGTACTTCAAGTCTTAGAAAATTGAAACGGGAACTAGGCGGCATGGAGAATGCGATACGGATGTGAATATGAATTAATTAGGTATAAAAGTAACCATAATACATAAAAGCAACCATTTTACAAGAACATAATTTTAACCCAACGACCTATTTTATTGTTTCTTGGTCAAACCTTTGCAATGAAAATGATCTTCTGAGGTGACAGCGCTTATAGGTTGTGATCAGTTAGCCTAACAGTACAGTCCTACGCTTAATAGCGAAGGAAGCACTCAAAAAAAACAACTTGAACAATATGAAAGCTCTATGGGTTAAATATGTGCTGATTGTATTATATGATTGGCTCTGCCTTCCGCCTCCATATAGAAAACAGAACTTCAGGACAGCCAAATCTAATCCCCCATCAAAATTCATACAACAACCTCAAATTGAATCTTGATTCTTTCATTTAAAAACTTTTAGTAATTGGGCACGCACCCACACATTTTCACGCAGAGAGTTACCGAATGCACATCATATTGTACGACCATTGTGAGTATCTACAATGTAAGTTAATAATCATGTAGCCATAATACAGTGTAATATTTAATAGCAAGTAAAATCAACTCACAAGTATGACCCTCAAGGTTTATTGTATATAGTCACAGCGGCATCAACGTGGGCTTTGAAATAACAACACTATAGGACCATCATGTAAGCTGAAGTGCAAGCTTAAATTGCCTTTGTAGAATTGTATTTGTTCCTCTGTCGCTCTTCTATTGCCATTAAACAGCAAGAATAATCTACTACATCCTACGGCGAGACGACATTAGTAATTAGTAACATTCATTCTCAGTATATTGGAGTTCTTTGCACGTTCATCCGATCTTATAAGACTTATTCAAAGTATGCACGTTTTTGTAAATGGTTGGTGGATAAATTGAAATTGATCGAATATCAAAGCTATAAGAATAATAATGTCAACAGAAGGCATTTTACCTACCCGCATGACAAGGTGTACATAGAACTTGACATACTAAATCTTGGAGTATTGCTTTCATTGAAATTCAGTCCCACTGTCAGCCCACTGAATCAAGTATGCATATGACCAGAATATCATTAGATACGTATGACCTCTGCATAAATTGTAAAAAGGAAGTCAATACTTTGATTTTAACCTTCCCATCCTTCAAAAATCTCATCACCGCAGTGCATGTCTCTTATTGGATCAGTATGCTTATGATAAATGGCGAAGATGCTGAATTGATTCCATCGACCGTCCGATTATTGTTTGATATGTAACTTATTAAACTAAAAGTTTACATTCGCATTGTCGTTTAGTCATATGGTTATTGTTATTACTTTATGTGGAGCTCTCTGTCCTCGGAACGTCATCATTCGCCCTTCCATATGTTTCCAACTTCTCAAGTCTGGCAGACGATATGCAGGAAGATATTTAATTTTTTCCTGTAGAGACATCCTGAAGAGTTTACATGCATGTTCTTACGTTCTGTGTCCATATATGATTATGCTCATATTGTTAAATATAATGTTGATTTTTACACTTTACCATTTGTGAATCATTGGCATATCAGTACGTTCACAGTGTGCAAATATACAGCGTCATCTTAAAATGTAATGCGATGATTCGTTTCTGTACTGCAGTATTGTTATGCAACTTTCAATCAATTAGCGGTATCAACTGCATCTCTTTTCAGCTGATTCATGGATACATCAGTGTCAAATTTCTTTTGTATGCGGTTTGTACGGATGAATGAGGGGCTCCACGTGCTCAAAATATATAATGGATAAAAGAGGCTGTCCATCGCCACGGGCGATTGTTCACACAGAAGATGCACTTGAACCTATATACATGTTTACAAATACAACCATCGGATTTACGTTATGATCCTTTGTTTCGGAAAACGAAAGTATAGAATGTAGTCGTCGGATTTATTTTGGCATTTTTAGCATACGAAATCACTTTATAAATATGTGTCCACACTTGAATATTAAGCGACCACATCGAATTAGATTGACATTCTACAGTTGTTTAAAAAAGATTGTTGTAGATATAGCTGTAGGTATACCCTTCAAGTATCAGCGACAACATTTAGTATAAAATGGCTACACGAAATTGCATTTTTTATACAATGCTATATCTGGAATGTTATGGGTGTATTAAATAATCAACAAGATTGATAGCAGATTCGAATGACATTTATGAGAACGTCTGGTAATTACTTATAGCCTTGATCATGTTAGTTATTATTAGGAGG
Source organism: Lipothrix lubbocki (assembly GCA_034696945.1). Lineage (NCBI taxonomy): Eukaryota > Metazoa > Arthropoda > Collembola > Symphypleona > Sminthuridae > Lipothrix > Lipothrix lubbocki. Next base: position 22,269 of record JAQGAK010000417.1, read on the forward strand.
AATCACATTAAGTTGACATTATGACACAAGGACGCTTTACCTGTCCATCAAGCCGAGTATTGTTTCTTGCAAGAACGTTGAATATATGGTTGTTAGGAAGTTGGATTAAACATTCTTATTTACTACATACAATTACTAGTGTACTTACAATTCAGTGGAATAATTTTGTTGCTTTAAAAAACAACGAAACTACCACTATTTCATTCAAGTGCTTGGGTGGGATTTGAAATGTGTAATCTAGATGAATGTAATGAATATTAACAATGATATCATATCCAAAATGTTATGGAGATGAAAATTATGAAAGAAAAGACATTTTTTATAGAACTCACGCGGATGCCAAAAAATAATTAGCTGGATGATTATAATATATGCGCTTGAAGTGCCTAGATCAAGGTAAAGGCTAGCAATTTCATAGGAATGTATGAACGTTTGGAGTAATATGGGAAGAACGTCAGAGGTACCTGGAGGGATGAACCTTGTACATATGCAGATATTGTCCCTTTAGTGAAGAGTAATAGTCCGTATAAATCTTCCAATTTGTATGGCTTGCGTCAAAGAAGACTGCCAAGCTCCAGTGGAATCATGTCGGCTAAAGTGGGACGACCAGGATAGCCACAGCAGGAAAGATTCACGAATAATGAGTGATAAACAAAGGAATTCACATCAAAGGATTGTGCATTCAACTTTTCAAAGCTATATGCATATGTATGCATACATAGTTGCACATTCGGGGGTATCACCACTAACTTTGGATAAATGATGTGGATCCATTTAAATTGCTCAGCCACTGCTGCGTCACTTAAGCAATCAAGTTTTTTGCTCTAATTATTACAGAGAGCTCTTTTATACATCAGGGTAGCTGAGTATATATCATTTATTAATAATAATATAACTCATTAAAATTGTTATTAACACTTGAGAGTCCAGATCATAGTAATCTATATTTTTATTGTCTGTCCCTGTCGTTTTTCTAAATTTCTATTGAGGCATTTTTATTTTCTGAGAGTTGCAACCATAGCAGATGAAAATTCAACGGGTGTCCTTATACACAAGGACTGATTTGGACTGAAATTAAAAAGAAAGCCATTAACTGTTCCTTCTATATCATTCAACGATATATTTGCACAGCCATGTAGTATTTGCAGTGTTGAGATAAAGAAATTAGCTGGTAGAAACAATGTTATCAATATTCCGTGTATGCTAAAGGTGCTATACAAGAAAAAATACCTGCAGGTGAGATCACGATCTGTGCAAAAATGACTATTCAACTTTTCGCAGACTCAATTTTTGGCGTCTACACATTTGGGTATGGTGTAAATTCTCAAAACAGATACATGTTTAATAAATTCAAACCTGCTTCGTGAAAACTGATCCGCCGTCATGATTTTTGCGATTATTTTCTATTGTCTGTGAACTTTCTGACAGTAAATTATCCCTGAACAGAGTATATTGACTTTGGAATTATCAGAATCGATCATATACTTATTACAGTTGATATGAGTTAGTCGCAAGACAAGAAAATTGATATTATAGCTACAGACTTGATACACTTCATTGGGTATGGAGTAGACATGCTACTTTTCTTTGATTATTGAGTCGGTTAAGGTAAGGTGCAAGCATGGAAGAATGGTTTACAAGCTAACCACGATAAGATTATAGACTATGATCACTAAAATGGAAGAGACGAAAATACAACAATATTATCACATAGTTTCCAATTTACTTTCGGTTCCAATAATATAATGATCCATTATATTTTTATTACAATCTTTTAGTGATACGTGCGATGTTCACCATCTCGAGGCTAGCAATAATTCAATCCTCAAAATATACCTAAACGATGCCTCGGTCCCGACTTTTAACTCCGAAAAATTAATTTCGGAAAAAATGAATGTATACATGAAGGCTTTACAATCTTGACACCATGTTTAACATTACCAAATTGAAACCTTTAGTGTTTACAAGTTAAATTCGGGACCAACGACAACGGCGCTACTACTTTTTCTCCAATATTTGCACATTGTATTAAAGAATATGATGAAAATATCACTTGATCTACTTCGAGGACATATAAATATTGATCTGGTTATAACAATAGAGAAATATGGGAAATATGATTGCTGGATGTATAACAATTATCAACTTCTCTGGTCTGAAACAAAAACTTAACAATTGTTTGTATTCCAAACCCTTTAATTTGGCTACAGCAGCAGGTTCAAACTGCTTGTACTTTATATATTTATAGGAATTTATAACAACAACAGCATCCAGGAATTGATTGACCTTGTCTTAAGGCCCTACATATAGGTATTATCCATACAGTGCTTTAATCACATTATACGAACCAATCTCGGTTCAGCAACTTATATAGTTTTTACACTTGCAATCACTTCAAATTCAGTACTATGAAATGTAGAAACACACATTATAGTGTCATCATCAACAGTTTGTAAATAATTAGATTCACTAATAAAGCTACATACACACTTTGTTAAAAGGTTAATACACTTCGTTTTCAAATTTATTATGCTTTACAAGGATATAATAAATACTAAACTTCTAGAATAACATTTCAACAAGGTGATATATTCCCTATATTTAGTTATTTCATTTGAATAAAATTTATGAAATACAAATCAATACATTGATCAAGTGTAAACAACGACGCTAGACAATGTGTCTCGAACATTTTGGTTATCATAGTGAAGATAGATCCGTACAAGAGTGTACATCAAGTATGATTTATAAAGTTAAAAATTTGCTCTGCAGGATATACATATAATTATATTCCGTTCAATAAATTGGCATTTGATCATAAAGCTGAAAGTCTTGGTTTTTTCGTGGTTCTTATTGATGTCTTCCTCTCCTCTTGTAGTGTATTGTATGTTCTACAAAACTGGAAGTTGTAGCAATGTATAAGTTGTTCTTGTCGATTTTTGATGTTGTGTCGGAGAAGGAATTGACAAGCGGCGTGATGGTCCAAAGATTATATACGTTTCATAAAAAAGCATGCATTGAAAATATGTAGTTGTTGTGTGTCCATCATGCAAAAATGTTGTCCATAAGGAGGCAGAGACTCAATTTTTTGTTTGTATTTTTTCTACTTGTTGTTGTAGTAGTGAAAATCAACCTGACATGTTTTGGTACTCCATGCGTACTGTTCAATATCAAGTCAGTAACGGTACCAGCACATCATCATTTTCATGCTCGCGTCTCTTTGTCAAAAACGTATATGACGGAGATGTCGGAGAATGTGGAGAACTGACAACAAAGTGTTTCCTTAGATCTAGTAGACTGATTTGCTACAATTCAATACATATAATCATCATCATCACAGGGCCATCCTTATTATTATAATATATATATAGTAAAACGTATATTTCAATTCACTACTATATTGCTACTCTACATATAACTACTACCAAAACTACTAATTTAGAAACTTTTCAACAAATCTACGAAAAACTCTATCAAAAAGTATTATATGTTCAAAAGTACACATAAATCACTATATAGTTTACAGATGTATAGGCATTACTTGTTCAAAGTCAAATCTGACTTAATAGTTCTGGTAGACAATATCATCAGTTTAGAAAGATATTTGACACACATTTAATATCTTCGGAGTAAATAGATATATATATTTGGAAGGGTACTGGTACTTTCTTTTATATTAATTTTTTTAGGAATTGAAAGTACCACTACTCTTTTGTTATTGAAGACTAGCTCAGTTCAAAAATTTGAATCTCTATAAGTATAGATGTGAGTTTTATATTTACAAATACTAAAATAGTTTTATGAGTGAAATTGATATATATGTATATTATGAATGTTATCGTACTCGGCCCGAAGGAGACCGCAGATGTGACCTGATGTGACCCGTTCTAGTATCCACAGGCTCTTGTTGCTGTTGAAAACCTCGGCGATTACGACCCCAGCGAGAATGTCGTTTCAATTGAGCCAAATACCTACAGAAGACAAACATAGATATGACAATTAAACATCTACGTAGAGTTCATCCCCAATCCATGTAGTATAGAGCTATTATAATATAATAAGTATTATCCAAGCCAGAGAGTGAGAGAAGATACAGAAAAGAGCTGAGAGATAGAGAACTGCAAAATTCTAACTTTTTGCGCATTCTCAAATAAACATAACAATTCAGGTCAGTCAGGTTGTATATTTATGTACATTAGAGTCACCTCCTTCTGCTGTCAACGTAGTTCAAAATCATAATTTTAAGACATTTTCAACGTCAGTCAGAAGAAAATCTTCAACCTACCAACAATGAGGGTCATAACCCCTTCATAATGAACTTTATGTAGCTCTAAAAGTACAAATGTAAACTTCATTACATTCTTCAGTTACATCAAAGAAAAATTGCGGATCCCTAATAATTAACAGGGAATATACATACATAAAATATTGATCCAAATGTTGGGAAATCCAATATTGAGTAAAAAAAACGATCCAAATGTTATTGGCATAAAGTGACTCTGCCTTGAATTATTCAAGTCCATGACCGGTGAGTGATTCCACCCACGTGTATTTTAACAGCCTCAAGAACAAACGAGTAAAATTCTTATGCAGGGAAGGATTTTTGTACACATGTTTTCAACAGAAGGAGGTAACTCGATGCCATTACAAGAAATTGATAAAAAGTCCATAAAACTGATTCATATATGTATAAGTATATATGTACTCAGATATATTTATACACATACATAATATTGGTCCGAACTATTATGGAAATAGGTATTATCAAGCATATAGTGGTAGGTAGTTGAATTAATGGGTGATATAGAAGACCCACCTCCACTACTAACACTATTAAGTATAAGTAATAATTTGACAATAAATAGGTATTGTATAGTATAATTACAGGTACGAATTAAAATAGAAACTTGGCAAAAAGTTGTTGAAGAGATGAAGAAAAAGAAATAAAGTAAAACTAGTAATAATTATATTATAGATACATAGTTGAATAAATTAGAATGAAAAAGTGTGCTCACTATCCATCATACAAGTATTTAATTATAGTTTAGTTAGCAATAATTTACATAGTATGTGTGAAAAAATAGGAGAGATAGAGGGAGAGTAAAATACTCATTCTATAATAATAATAATTTCATTCGCACTTTTGCGTGTCCATATATGCACTTCCATCATAATATAGTATCAACGGGTGTAAATATTCTAACTTTTACCATACTGATAGTAAACATGGAAATTAAATCAAAAACTTGCAAAGATCATCATCATCCATAAGCCCAAATAAAACGACTAAAACGTATATAGGATTTACTCATTTCTGGGATTACTACATGTATCTACTTACTATCATATGCGGTACAAAGTTTACGATATACTTGTATTACTATGTAGATACCTACACTATATAGGAAATATCTATGAGGAAAAACTATATCGACAAGCGTAAAAGTAGTAGTGAATTATATTATAATACCCTACTTAAACATGTTCAAACAGATCATTCCAAGAAGTAAATAAAAAAAAGAAAAGTAGGCCTAGCAACGGATTTTCGAAAGGCATACGAGAAAAAAATTTTGCACACTGACAAATCGTCTAATCATTATTCATGTATGTATCATAAGTAATACATTCCATGGTAGCATCAACCAAAACATGTTTGAAAACTAATTACATTGATATCATGAAAGTAGTGGTATACAAGGTAAAAATTCAATATTAACTTGTCAGAAAAGTTATTAGTAAAGAGCAGCATGAAGTAACATATCGATTCAATTGTAATAATCTGGCATGTATAGATAAATAGTTAGAAAGAGAGAGAGAGACAGAAAGAGCTGAGAAAAAATGAGACTAAAAATATTAATACTATATAGAATAGTATAGAGAAAGAGATAATAAAGTATAATATATTATAATTGAGGCATGCTGGTTATTAGTTTTGATTGTTTTTGTTTTGTTCATTCCGTTTTACTTGAACGTGTCAGAGTCAGCGACGAGAACAAGAAGTGCCAACAAGTTTTCGGCATTCCAGCAGCGAGAGAGGTTCGTTCAACTGCGTGGGTAGCAGCAATTCGAATTTTCTTGACTACTTGTATTTTGGCTACACAACTGTTTTAGTTGAGGCTAGGTCATCCGGTCACAAAACACTCTCTACACAGTACAGCACATTAATAGTAATCTACACACACAAATGACAATAGGACGATGTCACAGTCCATTCACATTATCATATCAAACCATTAAAATTATAATAATGTTTAGCCTGCTTCATTTGCTACATTATCCCATCACCAAAAATAATAACTTTGCTAGAGAAAACAAATACAGAAATCATAATATCTAACAACTAATAACACCAAGTAAGTTCCACTAGTAACATGTCAGCTTTCAAGACTAATTTTTCCATATATGTGTACTAGTAGTATCTATTACTTCTATTGGTTTCTATTACTCTTTTGCTCTCTTTTATAAATACGCGTTCTATAAAAATATGAATTATTTTCGGGAAGTGGACACAACAAAATATAATTTTTTCCCGAATAATCTCCCTCTTTGATCCTTTCCGATGCTCAATCTATCTAGGTATATATAGGTATGTGTAGTCTATGTAAAATCTATATTAAGCTAAATATGTGCTTATGTGGTATTAGTGCCCGTGATTTATAAAAATATTAGGTATTCAAAAAGTTCCATTACGGCATCATGAAACAAAGTGCAACAACAAAAACCTTATAGGTGTATAGTGAGTTATTATAAGTCGGGAAGCAGGTGACGATGGGACGTCTGTGAACAATATGTCTTGCGTAATAAAAAGGTAAGAGAGCAAGAACAAAGGAACGTAGGTATAAGTATACATTTATAGAATATTCCAAATCAAAAATGCCTAATTCGTACCTGTTAATTTTATACCTGCATTTATGAACCTGAGTTCATTTTCATCATAAAATTCCCACTCAAGGGTGTTGCACCCCCTATGGAGGTTAAACAACCCAATTGAAACACAAAAGAAACATCTCGCCAAGCATCCCAATAAGTTGTGCGAGACGCCAAAAATATACTGAAATATGAGAAAATTAAATTTATGGTATACAAAAAATAAGGTATTGAACCCAAAAACGCTTTTAAACAAGCCACTGCATCGTAAAACATGCATGCAACATCAATTTATGCGTTTTTACAACATCTAACTGGGGCATCCCAGCATGTCCTTGAACAATGCTAAAGCTGACGATCGTATAATGCACAATAAAGCTTGGTATATATAGTCATGTGCTGCAAAAAGGATTATACAGCTTCTGTAATAAGTATATAGATACTACAAAGACTAGTGATGTTGTTTGATACAGGCAGTAAAAATACCAAAACCTACAATACCACAGAGGAAACAAGATAGATAATGCAATTTCAATTCCAAGGCACTACAAATCTTTTCAACAGATTTAAGGAGAAAACGCATTTAAGCTTTCACAAATATATCTATAAAGTAAAAGTGGTGTGCATATAGTTATAGCATTGGCAACTTTTGGTTGATTTTGAACTATAGGAAACAACAACGATATACATTTCAACCAGGCTTTAGCCGTACTACAAGGATTTAATGGATGAGATTTGCACAGAGGATTTCTATTAGGAAGTTGTAAATTGTTAATGCACACGACGTACTATATCTTAATAGTACGTAATATGGGGAAAGTCAACGTTAAAGAATATGTAAGCTTCGTGTCTCAGAGGATTTCTTTTCGAAAGAGGAGGAGAGTTAAGGACGAGGATAATGTCTGTAGTGCCTATTATACATAACCAAGGGTCGACGAGTCAAGAGAGGAGCTGAGCTGCTCAATTTGAAAAGGTCAAAGCATGTTACGTGTAAAACCATCTGTCTTCTCCACTACATATTTTAAACAAGAAAGAATATTTTATACGTGGTTTCTGTACCTAAACAACCTTTTCTTTATAATTATAAACAACCTTTTCTTTATATAAACAACCCAAATGGAAAAGGATCTACTGCTCACTTGATGTGGATATAATAAGTTTAGAGATACGCTGGATTGGTTTTGGACAGGCTATAAAATAGTATCCTTGTCATACTTAAATATATATAAGTATACACGATTAATAAACAAAGTCGTACTATCTTCTCAATAGTTTGTACATATGTGTGGTACAGGGGAAATACTGCGAGTGGGTTACTGTTACAACGTAATAAATGTCCTCTGAGCTTATTATCCCTTACTCTCGTTCTTCTCTCCTGTCACGTTCGATTTCTGCCGTTCATTCAAAAACCGCTTTCTTTGTCACGTTTGTCTTTCTCCTGCTTTCTACCTTCTCACATATATAGTCTTTCAATTACTCTGGTGACACTTGGAAGGCTTTTTCTCCAGCTGGCTCATTATTTACCAATAATCATATAAGACCTGTTGGGCACATAGTTCCTATTTTCCTACCTTTAGATGTGTTTATAGCTAAATGCATAGCTACTGAACTATTGTCCGTTAAGGCTTTTGAACTACTGGAAGTTCAAGCTTCACTACTGTAGGTTGAACCTTTGAAGTACTGTATATTGAAGCTCCTGAACTGATCTACTATAAATTAAAATCCTTGAACTATTGTAGTAGAAGCTTTTGAACAACTGTAAGTTGAAGCTTCTTTATTTATCGATCTGGACGGCCTACCTATTTCTTGGAAACTTGGATTTTACATTCGCGAATTAATTCTTGAGTGCTCCAATAATAGAAAATAATTAAAGAAAGTTAATAATTCAAAGGGCACACACCCGCGTTCCTAATTCAGACAAATAACAACCTACGAGTCCTACAGACGACTGAAGTTCGTATAAAATTCATGATGCCCTCAATGCATAATCACAGGATGTAATTATATATACATGTATGTAGCTTTTCAAGTTGTAGGACAAGTTCTGGTAAACAAGTATCTGACGACAATCAAATTAAAAGGGTGTTACTTATTTACTTATCAGTAGACATATCACATATTTTGAACGGAGAAAAGAAAAAGGTTTTAAACATCAGTATTATTTTAGGATAGTCAATATTTCTTGTTATCGTGAGTCACAACTTGAACGATTAATAATTGCAATCGCCGATTTTCCATTTAGATTCCACATCCGAAAGGAGGCGCTCGTATAAGTTTGTAGGAAATGAATAACTATCCACATATCTGATGTGTGGGGAAAATACTCTGCTCAGTCAAATTGGGAATGATAAAATCGGTTAGAAAGTTTGGCTCAAGTTTTGTCGTAATGTGCAAGAAACACAAATTGAAATCAAATAAACTACCTATGAATGCATTAATATAAATGCGCAGGTATATACCTAAAAGTAAATACGACAAAAGTGTTCTATTGTGCCTTACTAATTACAACTCTAGTCAAATAAGTTTGTGTAGTAAAAAGTTGCGAATTGCTGGACTTGTGTTGTAAAGAATTTCTGCTAAAAGTAAATTCGAGCTCAAAAATGACTACTGGCTTAATGTCTAGAAAATTGTGTTGGTAATCTTATAAGGCTATACATTATAAACTTGACAGTGAAAGTGAGTGTCAATACGAAACTAGATTATGTTAATACTATGGTGAATTCAAAAGCCACATTTTATACTATACATGATAGTGATTGTTTTATCTAGTAAAGTGCTTTGTTGCAGTGTTTCTGTAATGCTAAATAGAAGGTATAGAGTAAAAACGTTATTACATAAGAAAATTGCAATGTGTTAAAATAGAAAAAAGTGATGATTGCGGAAAAATTTAGGACAAATAGTTTCAAAAATTTTAGTGTGAAATTAAAAGTTTTGGAGGCTTACACACGGAGACAGAGAGGTTGACTTGCAATCACGCTCACGCAAAAAGTACTGGCCAACAACAACAGCGATGAGCCAAGATTGTAACAACTGCTCTTAACACCTTTTTCTTTACATGGGGGAGGGGATGCTTTCTGATAGGAATGCTTTTTCTGGGTGCATATATAATTATAGACTATAGAAATTTATATTTGAGCAAGTTTAAAAAAATATTTCACTGGATTTTCTGCAATGCATCTCTAATCTATTTAAAAAATCTGTTTATAATTTTAATATATATCTGTTAAATATTTTAACGGTTTATATTTCAAATAAACTGAAAGTTTTAAAATCGCAAGTAAAAGATTCTCATTGTCTCATGGTCTCATGGTCACAAAAGACCAAAATTAGAAATGGTTCAAAAAATTACAAATTAATTTCTAGTTCCACTCCAAAAAAGTATTATAAAATTGAACATGATAATAGGGATGTAGTTTATCAATTAAAATTCAGTGTCTTAAAAGATTTTCGCTTCAGAAATTGTAAAACACTTGGCTGGGGTAATACATGTGTATGCTCTCAAATATAGTAAAAACCATCTATAGAGATCTAGCAATGACAGAACCTCACATGACTTGGTAAAATTGAAATGTTTTTGTATTACGATAAATAATCAGCGATATTTTATTGAAAATTTCTCGTTCAGCGTCATTATTATTGTTCCTCAATGATATATAATTAAATATTTATCTGTACTTTGTATGTATATATATATAGAAGATCAAATAAAATGTTACCACTCAAGGAAATTTAGAAATTATTAATGTCAATAAAATGTAATGTAAACAGAAACATACAAAAGATGAGGGTTTACACAGTGATGGGTGTACATATTACGTATATAGAACAAGAGCAGGAAAGAGCAGCAGCAACTAAAAGGATGTACAGAGAATGTATACTGGACACAGGAATGCATAAAGATTGGAATAAAAAGGAATGAAATGTAAATATGTTTGCACACGTGTGCAATCGCGAGATATGTTTAATGTATTTTGTGAATACACAATATTAAAGAATATTTGCATTTATGGTCATGTATATGGAGAAAGGGATGAGTTTGCGTCTCCGGTCGGGTAATCGCACTGAGTTAGCAATTCTAAAATATCCTGCGTGTTTCTCTAAACTTCAAACGCTATAGTAAATTGTATTGGTTTACCCCAATGTGGTTGAAATACACCGAAACCAAGCACCATATAACACTTCAAAATTGCGAACCCAATCTCATGTACGTACATACCGATATGTATTTATTTCTACTCGTGTTTTGCTTTAATTACAAGGCATTTAGTGCATGTATCTGTATAACAGCAGCTCATGATGATCTACATATGTTACTGCAAGAATCTCAAAAAATAGCACAACTGAAGAATAATCTCTTTAGGTATAGTGACTCTCGTGGATGTAATTAAAAATTACAACTACCGCTTCTAAGATTGTGTATAAAGAGTCCTTGGAGATAGAAGTCTAAAAAGTTAGGTAAAGTCTTTCAAGCCTTAGATATACTTACATACAGTCCTACTGTAAGAAAACATAAACTTTTCCAAATACTTTCGGGAGGAAGAGTGGTCAGGATAGTTCAATACCTGCATCTACCTGCAATGGCATGATTTTTTCCAGGGTGCCCACCACAACTAAATTACTAATCCAAGAGGATTCTCGCCATAATTTAGTAAAAATTTATACATTCGGATTAATCTTTCTTTGTATTGTAAGGCTTTGTCTTATTCCTTAAGGAAAACTTTTTACACTGATAAGAATTAACAATAGAGTGAAAAATAATATAATTAAGTAGAAAATATATATCTTTACAACGTACACACATATTGATATTAATCTTGTCAGGTTTGAAAGTGCTTACTAGTATGAGGTTAAAATGCCAGAGTCATATCCTATACTATGCGAACTACAGAAGCATTTGACGAGAAAGAAAATTGATGTCTAAAATAGTTGGTTCATAAGATTACTAAAATAAATCGTCCATTATATTTCATAAAAATTGAACTTAATAAAGTGAAATATGCACTCGAATGGGGTGAGCATTATTCGAGCATTAAGGCTGGTATTACATATATTTAACTAATGATAGATAAATGTTTTTGTAAAAAAATATACCTTTTTTACGAGTTTTATAAACTATATTTTTTCGACAATTTTAAAGATACCATATATGAGGAAATCCACTCGATCTTTATTAGTGATCCCTTGGGTTTGGATTATGAACATACGCTCCTAAAACCTCGGAAGAAAAAATCCTCAAATGTCCTAAACCCAAAAATATGCATATTTTATATAGCTTATATGCATATATATGCAACGTAATATTTTAAATGCACAGTAAACATATGCATTTATAAGATTATGTAATTATGTTATATTTCTATAAAGAATATATATAGTATATGTATACGATTTGAAATGACTTGTTTCAAAAATATTGATGATTAGTAGAAACATGGTTATTACTTTGGTGTGAATTAAAGTTGCTGTTTGTGACTGGATGTTGGTGGTATGAGTTATGTGAGTTCTGTATTGGGGTAGGTTGTGTAACTGTGGCTGATGTTGTTGTCGTGGATGTTGTAATGTACTGTCTGTAGTTGTTAGAGTTATTGTTATTACTAGTGTGTGATGTTGGTGGAGGTAGCTGTGGTGTTGTGGTTGTTTGCACAGGTAAAGAATGGGATGAGTGGTTATTATTGGAATTTTGATTAGCATGATGATTCAAGAAAGGAGAGTGAGAGGAGAAGGGATGGTTATGACCGGTATTAGCATTGGAATGGTAATTAGGTGGGTTCACAAGAAGGTTCTCGAGACCAGAACGACTAAGCCGGGGATGGGTATTTGCAGAATTCGGATGCTTTTCCTCTTCACTGGGCGGGAGTTCTCCACGAAAGCGCCTTTTTATATTCAATACCACACACAAACCCCACAATAAATATTTCACAATAAACATCAATAGAGAAAGAGAAGGAAGAGGGGAACATAATACAGACAAACAACATACAAATGATTGGAAATAAGTCAATTGCCATCGTTCCAATCATAGTATATTTATATGTAATAATAATATATTTTGGGATTTCAATCAAATCAAAACACTGAATAATTTATACATATACAAATCACATGTATAGAGGCAAAAACAACATCACACTGATCACGATTAAATAACAAATAAAGCAAGGGCAAGAAAACAAACATCCCCACACGAGGGCAACCAGGGATTTGATCATTCATCAGTCTATGATTTCAACTAATACGTATATTAATATTGGGAAAGGGGATTAATTCTTATTTCAAACTGTTCAAAATATATTTTTTAGTTTGAAAAATAGAATATAGTAATCATTTTGATTTCAAAACACTACAAAAAATCCAAAAACAGCTTTCAAAAATATTTTCGAAGTCAAAAAATGCAATTTATTATATGTATTATATGTAAGTTTTTACTTTACACATCCCTAAAGGTCTAACAAAAACGTATCTGTTATTAAATTCTATATATGGATGACTACCTAAAAAGTACAAAACTCAATCAAAGCGATAGTTTCATGATTTCAAAATAGTGAACCCATATCTCTGTTTTAGTGTCTACAAGACCTGTGTGTTTCCGTTTTAACCGCTCACCCTGTATATTTAAGAAATTGTGTTGGTTTTTGACAACCTTACAGTTGATCCAAAACTTATAGTTCTGGCTTTTTTGAACAAGTTTCGTTAAACCTAGGTTTCTTTATATAACTTATAATATCTGGAAAATAAACAAACAAAAGGTTTTCAAGAAGTCCCTGACCAACTCTGTTTGTTTGCCTTCATATGATCATTATATTAGCTAAACCTTTTTTGGAAAACAAAATGAGTTTTATTTTTATGTATTAGTTATATATAAGCTACGTTACAAATCAATAAAAGGTCGGACCCACCTTATCAGTCGAGTAATATAATCGGGCCAATTTTCTGGAAGTAAAACGACCACGAAACCGATACTAATTGTAATTATTCCACCTAAGCACATCCCATCGAATTCGTGGTAGTATTGTTGCTGATCTACAACTGGAAGTTCGAATAAAAACAATGTTCATTACAGTATTATGGATATCTAAGGTACAGACATTTCTGAGGTAGCAACTATTCCAAAATACTGTAACATCTATAGGGACTCTAATTATGCTGCTACGTATAACCAACACAAATTATATGTTTTTGTATCAAGTATTATCTCATCGCAGCATATATATGAATGTTTATATGTTTCATATTTTCACTATTTCCTCAAAATCCAATACTTGATCTATTTTTTGGTCAATTTGACCTATCAGCAGATAGTCCAAATCATTAACAACATACTTTCTTTTAACAATATGGACATTTCTGCAGATATTCTAGGTATCATTCTATGTAGAGTTTTGGTACCAGACTAAAATAAGCTTTCCTAAGATCAATCTACAGCAAATCACTAATGATCTGTGACGGAGGTTTAATGTGACATAGAAGGTTCGTAGAAAGTGTTCCACAATGGGGAAAATCCTCAGAAAACTCATTTCGCTATATGTCAGACAATAGTAAGTTATTTGGCTACAGACAATTTAGTTGAAAAAGCGCCCTGTCCAATCTAAACCTACAGCGTAGCAGAGCATGACTATGGAATATGGATAGCTGAAAAACAGAAATGAGGAAACGTAAAAATTGCTGGCATCAGTGCATCATTAATCATTTTTAATCCACAAATCCCCCAGAAATGAGGTTGCTTTCCTGCGAAAAGCCGCCATTGCACTAGTAATTGCACCAAGGTTCATTTATACCCTTCTGTGGTGAGACGTTGAATTGAAGCTCCATTTCATATCCTGAATCGGACCATCAAGTCTATATAAAGTATTATTCTTCCGTAAAAATATATTCCCGGAACGAAAATCGAAACTCCTACAAAAGTGATATCCTATCCTGCTAGGAAGAAACCTGCTACATAAGTTGGATATAGAATACCGGAAGAATTTAATGAGTATGTAGCTGCTTCATGGTGAAGAATTTAATGAGTTCTGGCTTCACTTTAAAGAATTTATTTACTTGACGGAGGAAACTTTCTGATTGAACTTGACTCAGTTACTATAAATTTAGAGGCTTGCATTAATGCGCTAGTAAGATGGTCTGGGAGGAGAGTTTTTTTTAATAGCATTTACTTACCTGCTGTAAAAGGAATGGCCATGAGCAGTCCAACGGTAATAAAAAATTCAAAGGTGCACGTCACTCCAAAATTGTCCAGCATTGACACGACTGAAAAGAATCAGGTCAACTTTAAATTATCACAGTAATAAACCTCTTTGGCCTTACATCGGTTTAATCCCCAGCTTAATTCATATTACTTCTACCACACATCTGTACTGCTTATACCATATTATAATATTCGAGGACCTTTGGGCTCAATTTAAACTCCAATTTCCTTCGTCTTTTTCATAATGGTGTAATAAAACGAATGACAAGCGGGAATTTACGACCGGCATTACCTATCCAGGGAGTAATATGATCTAAAAGGTTGAGTAAAGAAATTATTATTGTCTTTTACCATACATTCCATACTCCCATCACCCTTCTTTCCATATACATCCGATCTATCAAATGTATGTTATTGTCCCTATTGCAGCAACCTATAATACAAGCAGGTTACGAGGGCTAAAGAAAGAACCTCTCAAGTATTTTCTCAATGGACCCATTTCCATGTTTGACTTGTACCCAAATTGCCCATTTTCCATGATTCCATTTTATCCATGCAGTTTCTTTGATAATATATAGTGTAGAAGAGCCCATGAAATGAAATGTGCAGCGACACGAAATAACCTTGAGCATCTACTGTTCTAATCCCGGTCTTCCTTGTAGCTACAACGTGTCATTGTGGATTACATGAAAGCCAGTAGTAACGTCTTTTTTGGCAATTTTTTTGACCGCGGGTAGGTTTCTACATACATCAGCCTGTGCCTCTTAATCGGTGTACGTAGTGGTGGTGCACGTAGTTAATCATTCAACATATGATATGCAACACCTTCGGATACATACAGTGTACATGAATTGCTAGAATATATGTAGTGTGCAAGTGTACCTATCATACGTTACGGAATTGCAAAACGTCAACCCAACAACCCATGACTTGTTTTAAATAAATATTGACTGTGTCAAGCTGAACGAGCTGTGTGTATATTTTAGACGCAATGCCGCATGCTCTCTCCATTTATTTTACATTTGCAGTCACAAATAGCATTGGATTGACATGAAAGTGCGGAAATACGACATAGACACCGCACAACAGGAGTTTGGAGACACAACGGATCGATACACATTAACACCATCAACCTTGGTTGAACGTATGCAGAGCCATATGAACAATACAACAAAACTGAATAAATACTTTTGTCTTCAGTAGCAACCCGCTGCACTACACCACATGACTATATAATAAGGATGACTACATATTCAGAACTGGAAAGTACAGACTAGAAGATAGTTTTAATTTGAGAGTGCTACTATAGCCCGCAGCTTAAATTGGTCTTTGAAGTAATGGAATCATTGTGCTATTCCTGAGTACATGGAGAACAACAAAACGACAAACGAATGAATGTAATATCCATGACTATAATCTTCAAAGGAAAACGTGAACAAGCTTTTTATTATACGCACTGTTTGCAATAAGAGCTTGCCCTATTTGCCCGATACCATCATATTGTAGTAGTACTTTTTTTCATTTGACTTTGTCAGGAAACTAGGAAAAATACATACCCAGTGAAGCAAAGATGGCATAGGCTATTAAATCCCAAGGGAAGTAATCCCATCGTATGACTTCAAAACCAGTGAAGTACAGTGTGAGGAAAATCGGCCAGAGAAATATCAAGGATATGAAGCCCATCACGGAGAAAATGAGAGCCACTTGCTGGGATATTGTCGCTCCAACGCCAAATAACTTCTTTAAGCTCACCTGCAAAAGCATTAAAATTACGGTTTATAATTCCTACAGTGTAATTTCTTTTTATGGAACCTTCTTTATTGTTACTGTTTACTATACCTACGTAGAGAGTGGTTGGATGAAGCTATGTACAGTTAGAATGAACCACTTCATTCAACCAGTACACCAAAAAAAGGAACATTAAAAACCATCGGGGAAAGCGTTATGGATGCTCTCCATACACTTACTCGTATATCTCAGGAGTGCCCAGCAATACAATAAAGGCTCTAATGGGTGCGAAAAGAGTCAAGTCGTAAATTAATTTGCTGTTCCAAAGTTACCCATTTATCTTTTCATTTTCCTATATAACCTACATTTCGTTTTGAAGTATTTTGCGTTCACTGCTGAAAAGAATGACTTGCTGGAACGCAGTAACTTGTTTATCATCCCTAAAATATTCTGTATCTACTTCTATTCTTCTTTCTTCCCTTCACACGATTTATACAAACTTCAGTCTAAAATATTCCAGCATTCAGCTTCAACTAGCACAGAAAAACATTTTATTGATTTTTTCGCAGCATCTTCAATAGGACAAGAGTACGGAATCAAGTTATTGCGTCCATTATCATTGACTCTGACATCCAGGACAAAAAACACATCCATTGTATGCACGCATATGTACTCTCAAGAAAAGTCTGTCTCGCTCAGCCTTTATCCTATCACTTACAACATCTTCCACCAAAGTAACCATACGTTTGCTCCATATACCATGTAGTTATTCCTCCACTTGCATTTAGCTGGAAGGTCTGAAAAGAAATTTTTGCTAAAAAATAAGTTTTCTATTCCTCAGAACAGTGAATGTGGAAGGGATACTAACCTTGAAAACAGCGGAAAATGCCGCAGCAAGAGCCCCGAAAATGACGCCTCCCACCGTCTTTGATTTGTGAGTCTGTCCATCCATGTAAGCAAAAAGTGCTATACCCATATTGCTTAAAATCACAGCCAAGATCTGCAAACAGGAGAATTAAAAAGGGTCAGAGCTACTCCTTGAAATTATTGATAAAAATGTATGTTGAGATGATCCCATGGATTGTGCACCATATAGAAAACATTCATTATTTTTGACGCATCTACATCTGCTGAGACATTGTTTTCATTGCTATATTATTATTATGTGTATACTTATAGTAACTATGTAGTGGAACACATGTCAATACTCATAAATCATAAAAAACACTAAAAGGCAATTTCTCTTACACGTAGTCCAACGAATTGTTGGTGCAAAACAACCCATGAAAGTAAGTATACGAAGGATGTGGTTGTGGCAAAGAGTGCCAGCACTTCAGTTGCCCTTAGAATCTTGAGTGAAGCTACTATTAGGTAGTTAGTAAGTAACCAGAGGCCACACAGCACCGCACAACGTCCCACAAATTGAACTGCAAAAGAATATTTCATTATCATTCAATTCCAGTAACTCCGTTTCAGCAACATGCCAAAGGCGCACAATATAGTTAACAAGCATTTACACTCAACCACTAAAAAGCCTTAATATTAAATTAGCATGTATGCGGTTCATAATGATAATTATGTGCACCGTCAGGTTAGTGTAAATAAATATATAGCATGCACATAATAACGTAGCAACATTTTATCGATCATTTATGCACTGCACTGGAGGATAAACAATCAAGAAATCTCGTTCAACGTAAACTGGACGTGAAGAGAATCCGAGAATAGTTAAGCAGGTATCTATTATATACCTTCGGGATAAATTTGTAGAACGCAAAATCTAATAAAGTTCGTCAGGATTACAACCTGACATTTGGTATGCTTCTTGGTTGGATGTATGTATACATATTACAAGTTAAAGTAAACCAGCACCGAAGAAATTCCAGGTTTATAGCTGTTCAGAATACCTGGAATTTGTAATTGTGCTGTTGGTAATGCCTAAAAAGAACATGCGTTCGCTCAAATAGTGCTTTGTCAATGTCAGTGCAGTCTCTAGCCAATCCCACAAAATTACTTGTGAAAAGTTAGCTGCACGAAACTTAAACTTGTAAGATAACACATGCGAAAATTTAAATCCCAGAATAGATCTGCCAGAATATTTAAAGCAAGAGTACATTATAGCTTTACAGTAAGTAAGCATGAAAATAAAATTGCTACGAATGGTTCATTTAACATAATACGCTTTAATAATATGGTCATAAATGGTAGTACGTACTATATCAAAAGTTTTGAAATGACTTGCTGGTTTATGAAAATATTAAAATGACCACAAACGTATGTCGTCGAAATAAAGCTCAACGAGCTCTCAAAAGGTCGTTTGTCCAAATTTTCTGATTATAGATTAAATTTCTTGAACATAAATAAAGTAGCATATACTTAATTTAAAAGATTTAAATGTATGAGCAAAGATAATTTTGGAAATTTACTGTCTTTCAAAAAAATGCAATCAAATCCGTATGTAGTCCCGTATTAATTATAAATATGCAGTTACAAAAGTAACCCTTGCAAAAGTTATTTAAGAAATTCAGTACAGTGCATGTGAATTGGACTGTACATTGTGCATTCAGCAAAGTAAACATTTATTATTTGGTCGGACGACGGAGAGTTACTACACATACACACTACCGTTGCCACTGCGTCAACGAAATAGTATTTCCATGTTATTTATACAGTGAGATCGAGATCCTTTTCGATAAAAGTACGCAATTTATTATAGTGAGCTGCCTTCTCCATGAAATCTTCAAGTTTATCCATAATGTATGCCCTCATGCAACATAATATCAACATGATTCACTCGAGGTTATCTTGCCTTACTTTTCCTTACAGTGTGTCGCTTTTCCTGACCTTTTACACAGTTCCCGTCATATTTGCTCTCATATATTTCTACCCAAACCAGGTCCTTTTGCTTTTTTCCCAGCATTTTAAAACTTGGAATAACTTGCATTTTTCAGTGTTTAGTGCCCCGGGTATACGGTCGGAGAAGAATGCATTTAGGGAACTGCGTGCATATTCTACTAGCTTTTCTCTTGGGGGTACGGAGTACACTCCAATAGCTGTGCTGTTACTTAGAGAACTACACTGGAAACTACACTACTTCTGGGAATTACACTAGAAATGCCCAGAGGGATCTCTAGATCTCTATCATACTTCTAGTCGCTATGTGCCCCCTTTGGTGTTTACAGCACTGGAAATTTATGAGAGCTGAAGCTGTGAAATTTCAAAATGATAAAACTACCTCGACTAATATGAACCTCGCCAAACAGATGTTATCCATGCCAAAATAGAAGTTCAGACAACTATACTACATATTCTGGTGCTCACCCAGCCTTTTAATGACGGCGTTATTCCAGTAGTAACAACCCTATACTATATCGGTGTATATAACGAAGAGCTCGTCGCCGTCCTGAATAATTATGTGTCTGTCAGTCTGTTGGCAGCATTGAATATGGAGGAAATAGACAGAGTGATTTTGCAAATTTCAGCCATAAAAGCTTCTGAACCATCTCTCGCATCCCGAAAATCTAAAAAATCTCTAGAATGGCCATGACCACCACATTATACGTATCTATATATACATGGTAAAGCTTCTATACATATTTGTTAATGCAGTCTAGGTATATGCGTGTTCATAGATCTATGTATGTATACCTACGGAGATGTGTTTCAAGTACGTGCGAGGTATGTTTGCTTGTGGGACGCTCGTAGCATCAAGTAAAGAATACGGTCCGAAGTGTTAGTTGGACAAGGGAGATTTTTTCAACAGTTCATTACCTTTGTATTTGTACAATCGATAAAAGTGTAGCTATATGTAGATATATAATGTACATACTACTTTATGTATGTATATGATAGTCAGTAATCAAATGAATTCAGAACTAGAAGCAGTTAGGGAATATGCGGAAGGGAGTATCTCAAAATAAATCTATTAAAACAAGTATAAAGGAACTCTACCGACAACACATAAGTAGGTATGTATATTAATGCTGGAAGAAATAACGGGAATATACTTATTGCAAGACTTACACAACGTCATGCCACGTTCCCGAAAGCCCTGGACAGCATCAGAAATAGCTCTGGACATACTTTTAGGTCCCTTACGTCCCATACAGGAGCAGAAACGAACAGTGACTTGATGGATTGGGTAGAAGGCTATCGTGGAAATCGTTAGGATCCACGCGGTAAAGAAAGGTGCATCGTATATGCGTTGGAGTTCGAAAGGCTTTATTGGAATGGTTTCAGGCGTCGTCACATCTCCCGGACTATAATTCAAATGCTTTTGAGTTTCCCAATACGGATTTTTATTATTTATATGTGGATTAAAGTTCCCATGAGAAAATTCAGCATGATCTTCCGAATTTGTGCCTGTATAAGGATCTGGTGTCGATGAGGTCGGTAAATCCACTGCTGGCGATTTATCAACTGGGAACAGATGACTGGTCAGCAGGCAGCGCTTGATTGAGTGGATCACCAGGGTCCAGCAGCAACCGACGAGGATGGACAGGATGATTCCGCAACATAACTGCAAAAAAGAAATCACGGATTATTTTCAACGACGATGATGAATAATGACGAATGATAGATTAAATGAACAATAAATTTATTTTTTTATTTGTAAAATAATTAACAATTGCTTTGTTGGTTATGTACACAAATTCTAGGTGAAAAATTTGTTCTGTTAAAGTTGCAAAAATTCTATTTTGTATTTATATATAAGAGTTAACGACTTGCAGAACTACGTTGTTATGCTGTATTCTCGTGTTGTTATAATCAAAATATCAAACCACATTTTTTAGCCGAACTCGCTCCCAATCCGTCCGCAATTAAGATACAGTGTCGTAAAAATTCATTGCTGATATAAAAAATTGATACTACTAAAACAGCATCATCCCAGAACAGCGGAAGATGGGGATAAAAGCTCAGGAGCCAAATCGGTGTTTGTTGTGCTGAACAAAGCAACGCATACAATTCTTTAAAAATGTCCTCAATTGGATTTTAGATTCGCTCCAGTAACTTCATGGCGCATCTTGTAGGTTTCACGAAACGTAAAGAAGGACCATTAAATTTCATCTTGCAAATAATAACCCTGCAACGCTTTTACAACTTCCCGTACAATGTCTATATTCATATAAATATCCAGCAATCCAGGATTACTAGCTCAAAGGGACAACAATTCCCCAGGAAATCTGGACTCATGTTGGCGAAAAGGACCTGGGTGAAGTAATATCCTCGGAAATGAAGTACAAATCGTTCAACTATATCTTCCAAATGGGGACACACCGAGGACAGTGGAAAAGTTAAGAGGAACTCAGATTTGAGAAGCTATAGATACATAGTATCCCAAAAAGGATGGTGTAAGTAGTCTGCGATTTAAGTGCGGTACTTTTGCTATCTATTAGATGCATTTCCAGAGAAGCAACAACAACACAAAGACGCCAAACCCCGCGTATAAAAAACACAAGCAGACGAAATAAATTTGTCCTGTTTCCTGAATTTATCAAGTGGATCCAAGGCTTTACATGGACATAATCCGTATATAACCTACACGGAGTTACAATTTTTGGCATCTTTTCAAACACTACGGACTTTTCTAGTACGTAGTACAGCAACAATTCTTTTTGTCATAACATTAATTTTATTTCCTTCCTTTTATATCTACACCACTGCATCTTCTTCACTACTCACTACAAACAAAATATTTGTATTCATACCTCCCAATATAAAATTTTCTTCATTGTCTCTATTCAACACTTTCGGATATTTCAGCTAAAGATATGTTTGGCATACATTCGGTTGTTTTAGCTAGCAGTATTCACAATTGAAGAGAGAGAGACCGAATTCATTACAAACTATACGCTTAATCAAGATTTTGTCTTGTTGTAGCTCATCCTTTGTTTTGGCTATTGTTCTTTACTAAGCGATTCATTCTTTCCTTTTGGCTACTCTTTGGATGCAATTAATTAAAGATTTCATCGTTTTCCCGTCGCTTTTGTCTGCCAAAACTGTGAGTGTATGAATATATGTATAGCATAAAATCTCTTATAACTATTTTGCCGGTCAAATAATCCCCACCGGAGTGTTTTTCTATACCGATCACATCTATTCTACAAAAATGGAAATCTCATCCTTGAATGATTTCCCTTACATGGTATTATATCTATACACAAAATAGAATTTACATGTAAGTATGTAGGTACATACGTATGTGTAAGATAGAAATCCAGTGGTAGAAATCTAATAATATACTTACAATAAAAAGAATTTTTATCCTATGAAATATTATTCCACATACAAATATCTCCTCTATAAAAAGAATCGCCCAATATATTTCAACCATAAAAGACTAGCACTGTCATCAGTAATAAAACGCAGTCTAGCGAAAAACCGACGAAATGCATAACGAACTTACACGTAACCGTAAAAATAATACCAATACATAAATTTTTTTTCTAGCAGAGAACATTTCAGGAAAAGATAAATATGAACCAACTTCTTTGAACTTCCGTAGAGCAAGGACCTTTATTTTCAGTGGCCCCAAGTTCTCTGCCAATTCCCCGCCCATAGTTTTACATCCGTAATATCTACATCTAATACTATAGGTATACATCAGACAAGAAATCGAAACTGGAAAAATGCTTGAATACAAAATACGACATTACATACGTGCACTTGAGTAGCGTAAGTAAATGCCAGAGCTAAAAAAAATTTGTCAGTTTGAACACCGCAGTGTATCGTTGGGTCTTTCACTCCCTGTGTATAGTATGACTATACAAAGAAAATGCACAGAATCTATCGAATATAGTAATTTTGCTACTACTTTCAAACAAATAATGCAGTTATATACCGAAAGAATTTGCTGCATTTATGTCACGTACTCTCCAGCTTTCCTGGCGGTTCCAGGAGCTTGGAGAGAAAACAGAGCAACTCGAATACACGTGTACATGTTTACATGTACATATACTAAACTTAATTCTACTGCAGTTGAAACGTTATAGCAATTTCAACGCTATACACAAACCTATAATAGAGTCATAGATGCCAAACCAATATGGTTGTAAGTACCTATAGTATATGTGAGACGAAATTTGGAACTGCAGATCTTGTGGTCAAGTCATATATTTAAGACTGATTTGGAACAAAGCTACAGGAGTCTACCTCTCTCTGTTTTACGATTTCATTGTGTAAGTTATCTCATTATGGCAGTTAATGTTTATGAGAGATTGAGTTAACGCCGTGATCGGAGCTTAATAAATAATTGAATGTGAAGTGGCAACATACAACTATTTTATGAATAAAACTTATACACGAGTGTAGTATACTTCTTTATCGGTCAAGTCAGTCAGTCCTTTAGGAGTGCGGTCACCCGGAGATTTCTCTGGTTTGTCATCATCTTCCTCGTGATCCTCGATCCCATACAGGTCGAGATCGTCTATAGTTCCCATGACAGTTTCCCGAGTTTCGAAAAACTTAGCCCTATTTTCAGGAAGGATTGGATAGGAAGATGTCTTGGCCCATTCTAATACTTCAATTTTAAATTCCCTACTACTATGTGCACTTCTTGGACCTTTCTTCTTATTCGTACGATTGAGCAATGCAGTGGAGGCGGTGGGTTCCTGCAGAGGTATAGACAGGGATCCTTTCCTGGTCTCCATCATAAATTTGTCGAAGAAGGAAACAATAGTCACGACCACTTTTAGAACTTTTAAACGATATAGAAAAAACTAGTTTTATGAAAAAGTTTATGAAAAACTCGAGGCACTTATTCTTGTCGGCAAAGCCGAATAGTGAACACTATGAGAGCGGAATAATAACTAAAAGTTTTAAATATATGACTTTTTGTTTTTTCTAACAATTTTTCTTCACTACTTTCGTTTACACTACTGGGAGCCATAAATAACTTATCACTATCAAGATACTTTATACATTCTCGGCGATTTTCACACGTATCTTTCACCTGACTTCCCGTTTAAATCCCGTTACAATTTACACCGAAGCACATATTAAATCCTTAAAATCTTTATGGAAACTCACTCAGCTGTTAAGGAATGCTGGTTGTTCCAGTAGCCCAGGAATGTGAGAGAGAACTTATGTATTTTCTAGTACTATATAGTTGTATGACGTCCAGTGAACTTTCAAGACCGAAACCAATTGGGGGTGTTAGGCGGATTTAAAATTTTTGGAATAATTTTGTTTTTGTGTATATACTTATATGTGTAAAATACCTTGACCAGATACGAAATTTCTCTGGAACCAGTAAAGTTTTTACGCATGTTTTAAGCATTATTTCGCGTGTTTTTGATTGACCAACGTGGCGTGTTATATTTCCAAGTTTCACTGATACCAGCCCTGATAACGCGTCATAATTACAAGATGAACCGCTATATGTGTATATATACCGGTGTGTTTTTCGGTGAGAATTACTCTAAAGAGCTATATCAGGGGCTAAACGTTTTGGTCAGACCGGTAGAACACCAGCTTTTACACTAACAACAGAGAGTTCCTTCATTAGAGACCAATTTAAATGCAACATTACAAAACTTTGGTTTGCCTTTCATGAACAATAAAGTTTACTTATTCATTTTATGTAACATATTATGTATGTTCTATCCTGCCATAAATATTTTAATTACGAAATGATCAAGCATTGGTTTTCATTCCTTTTCATGACACTCATTTCGTGTGTTATTATAATACTGCAATCATGGTAATGCTATGACTCAAGCTAAACTGCCATAGTCATGACAAATGTGCCGCACACATAGTGTGCACATTTGCATATTTATTAATGTATTCAAATTTTCTAAGAATTTGGCTTGTTCATGCTATTTACTTTGCCTTTGTGTAGTTTATCAGCATGCACTCACTTAAGCACAATAATACACTTGGGCAGGACACTTCTGGTCTCAATTTCTTATCGAATGCACGGCTTTTACATTTACATATGTAAACCATTGTCCTTGTACTACGAAGGAAACAAATTTTCACCCGAACATATGTACACTTGGCAATAAGAGATATATGTGGAGAGCATGGCATCGGGTTACCCGCAGAATCCTCGCTACAGCGGCAGAAGCTCGCCGATTAAGTTACCATTGTAAAGGTTACGACAACTGTACTAGTTTACAAGCAAAAGGTAATGTTAAGTGGTTTCCCAGTTCTGCTGCTATCAATTATTAACAGAATTGGTACCGTGACAAACAAATTGCGAGCTTCATGCAACTGCATATATACGGGTATCTATCTAGGTTAGTACACTTATTTAGCACTGAAGCTAAGCCAAACGCAACTATTAATAAAATTCATGATGATGGAAAGAGAGAGCCAACCGACTAATAGATTAGGATCATTATTTACTAAAATATTTATCAGCCACATGCACGTAACTCTACGTAAGTTTATTAGCTTATAGTAGTAGTAGTGCTAGTAAAAGTACATGGAATCCTAAGCACAAAAGCAAATTATCGATTCCTTACATTAACTCAAGCGTGAGTTCCGACTGTTGGTTCCAACTCTGCTGTTTACTATCTCTCGTCCTAACCAATTTACTATGCAGCCGTAGCGTGTGGCTTCAATTTATGCAGAGCACGCAGGCAACAAACTTATTGCCTTTGCCACTCCAAGTCGAAACTTTTCATTGCTGTATATTCATTTATCTTGTTGGGGGTCTTCAATTGACGAAATCACAACTGGAAGAGAAGTATGCATAACTTACGATAAAGTTAACGAACCGTTCACTTTGACAGAGAGACAAAAGGCTTTAATTTTACAATGTGCTTTATCGTCAGTATGCTATACTTATACTAGATCAAAAACTTCGAGGTAGAAACTGAAAGATAGTTTTTGCAAGTTTGTGAGATCATATTTGTGAAATGAATTCGCATGGTTTATTAGACTTCGATTATAAATATACAACGATTTGGAGTGGTTTTTAATTTTTAGAGAATAATAATGAATCCCGTGGTTTTCTATTATGTCAGCGCTCTTGTAAACTTTCATGGCCTATCATTACCAAATATTGTTAGATCATTAAAATCCTGTCTGAACGACAAGAGTTTATAGCAATTTCGTAAAGTATTTTATGGACGTTGCGAACGGGAAAAGCTGGCGCTCAATTGTTTTTAACCTGGCTGTCATTATCTCTAAACCATAATATCGTCAGATGAGGCCTGTCTCCTTGTGCACCAGTCAAAGTTTAATGAATTTCATTACACTTTGGTTACTTGCACATGGGTTTCAAATTCACAAGCAGAATAATTCTTGACAGTTCTTAACAAAAATAGAAGTATTCTTTTAAAGTATCTTCAAGCCTCCAATTTCATTCCAGGAACGGGACTGTTTTTATAGGAAAGCTGAAACTTTGCCTTAATGAACGGTTGTACAAGGACTTCTGGTCCAATTACGATGTGTAGGTGTGCATTTTACAAGAGCACTAGAAACTTTCGCGTGTAGTAGTGGATGTATTAATATACTGAAGAGCCCAACTAATGAAAAATTGTCAAGTATAGTTTGCGCTCTTAAGAGTTTGAAGATCAGCCAGGATGACAAGCATGCGGCGGAGCATGATTAAAGTATTGAGAGTGATACAAAGCAAAGAAGAAACTTGGAGATAGGTTACATGCAGCCTATTCAAGAGATGATAAAACACTACAGTCCTATATCTAATGACATAGTTTGTTTTAAAAATAATCATCAATGTGTACTCAGCTAAAAACCTTTATACAATGTACATAATCAAAGCTTATGCTTATACTACAATGTGCAATTGCTTCAGGTTAGGGATTTACAGAAAAATCCTTCATCTTTCACATGAGAAGTAATTCAAATGTAGTCCCTTCTAGAAAAACTAATAAGAGTATCACTGCTGGCGTGTCAGAGATCTTACATTACCAGAATCTCTTTGTTTCAGTATTTCACTTGTGTGAGTATATAAGCCTAACAAATTACAAGGCTTGAGAGGAGCTCAAACAAATCCAAGAATATTTCCCGTTCCAGGAAATGAATTTAGTGAACAGAACTAGTACTAGATTGGACTCCAAGATACTTGAGTGTATAAGTAACAAGTTAACATCGTCCTGTAACTCAATCCTTCTTGAGCGGAGCAAGATCTATGCGGATTTTGTATCGTAATGGCGCATACATAACAAAAAGGTTTTCAGGCTGCGCTTTCATTGGAGGTGTATGCCTAAATGTGTCTATAGTTCAGATGTAAATTAAAATAGAGCAGCCGTTGACTCAAGTACCAGTCGACTTTTGAGTCAGGAAGTATTAAAGCTCTGCCATTAATTTCATATCTACTGGGAAGGCGAGAGATAAAGTTAAGTAAACAAAGACCACTACAGCCAAACATACCTCTTGTAACAACGAAATACTCGACTCAGGATGAGTGCAGGGTACTGTGTACATTAGAGGGGTGAATGTACATCAGAATTAAGAAGGTATTGTATTACAGCGAGTAGATATAAATGTCTTATAGAAGTATATCCATTTTGGAAGATACATTAAACCCAACACCTTAATATGCCCGATCAGCACCTGAGCTGCTACTGCTTGCAAAAATAAAAGTCAAGAGAATCAATATCCTGTTAGGGCGCTAAAAGCGAAATACCATCTGTCTTTTCCATTATTTCCCCTCAAATAACATTCAATTTGATGAAAAAACTTTATAATTCAATAATCCGAGGAGACATGTCTATGTAGTCACATCGCTGAAGGCAGGAAATCCTTTGAACGTGCAAAGTGCATATGAACGTGGTTTTCTTTTCCGACAAAGTGAAAGTATGTATGAGGTGAAAGTCTCTTTGTGTTATACAAGCTGCTCTTTTCTCTATGTTCTTCAACCTCCAATATTCTTTTAATGCATTTACATACTTCCAAACTTTTCCCTTTCAATATAAACAATAAAGGGGAAATCTACAAAAAGATTTGGCACGTTAGACAGACTTCATGTATAATACTTACAAACAAAGGGGTATTTTTGGAACCGTATCAAAGCCATTTCAATATTTACTTTCACAGAGGTTCATATTTTGCATGTCAGATTTATTTTCTAATTGGAGTCTTCACTAATGGTATGATGGTAACAGCTTGGAAAGGCGAAGTGAGAAAAATAGCCAGGGGCTTGGCTACTTTCACAGAAAGAATGTATGTAATGGGGGATCCATAAACAGTCAAGTTTCTGGGTAGTCAAGTTTCTGACTGCTAAAAGAAGCACAATATGCACATGAAGGAACGGCCAAAAAGGTAATTTCATTAGCAATTTCCCAAGGAAAAAACTTTCCCCCTAACTTCCATCACGACGAAGCATCCATTGCATGTCGACATTCCTTTAAAGTACATGCAAATTTAGTCATCATGTTCAAATGTCGGTAAACACGGACTTCATGCTCTACTATATATGAATGCAGATCTTATGGAACGGCTTATCTAAATTTACTTCCTATATTATTCCTTTGGAAATATGTAGGAAATAACAGCAGTAGATAAAGACGACTTGCTTTAGAGACAGTCTTTCGAAAGCTTTTAATGCAAACGATGAAGAAAAATGAGAGGGAAGAGAAACTTTGGGAGAACATGGTGTATTTATACTTGTATAGCATAGGAACGGCCTCATAATTATACCCACTGCTTTCCAATTGAATACTATACTAGTGCCCTAACTAAGGTATTTACAAGGCGAAAAACTTCTTACTACTAGCAGCTAAATTACACAAGTAATTTGTACTTTTATTTTTCCGGATCTTTCTCATCGTCAGCAGACGGAATAGGGAAAAAATGCAAAACAGCACAAGAGTTGGAGGCTGTTTAGCAAAATAAACTTTCAGTACATACAGCATAGTGTGAGGTATTTAAAAGTGTGTTTGGCAAACTTTAACGTAATTTGGAGGTGTGGAGTATTTCACACGGTGTCCGCCGGCTTAGAGCGGAAGGAATTACTAATAACGGAGCTGAGTTGATATGAAATATTTACTGAAAATGTGGCTAAGGACGGTAAATTGCCCAGCTTATACTATTTTAGATAGCACACGATTCACATACAATTTAATGGTAATTTTTGCTAGCTTCTGCACGCTTGCAACCCAAAAAAAGAATTCACATTCTTGCCGCACTGCAAATATTTTTCATTTCACTTGTTCGTATGTAAAATATTTTATTAACCCCATGTTGATTCTTTTGTGTTTTTTATTTCACAATCTTAAATTTTTTTTATGTAAGCTTCGCTTCGTAGAAAACTGGAACTATTTAAGTTATGTTGTAAAACATGTAACGTAAAACTTGTAAAAGGCACTTGTACAAATTTTGCTGCAAACAGCTGCAAGTAGTGGTAGTGGAAACTGCGTCTACCTGAATAATTTATGATGGACAGTCTTGAAAACGTGGGAGGGCTTTGAGAATGTAAAGAAATTTAAATTGACTTACCTTCCTTGCAGTTTTGCTGAAAATAGCTCTTTTAATGGTCGCAATAGTTTTGGCAATTGGTTTCAAATTTGTATTGTTAGCTCCAGGGGCTGGTTGCTGCACAGTTGGCTGTGACGGATTATTGATGAGTGAACTCTCCACAGTGACAATGGCACCACTTTGTTGCTGAACATCAGCTAGAAGCGGAGTACTTGAGGCCGGTCCACCGTGCATACTTGCAGTACTTCCACCAAGTCCACCCGCACTCAAGCCACCAGCAACCATGGACACATTGAAATCTCGGCCATGTGGACCATTGGCCATTCCAACGCCAACACCGACCATAGACGAACAACCGTACTCGATTTCACTTAGGTTGTCATCCGTAATGACTACTGAAGGTGGTCGTCCAGTGCTTCCTAGAAGCTGACTGATAGCCGTGGAGCTCCTCCGGAGCTTCCGAGGATTGAATATCGCCGAGATCCCAGACACTTCTGGTCGGGAAAGCCGCCTTTTCGGGTCATTATTCATCGTGATTTTTTGGCTCCACTCCCGCGAAACCCGCTCCCCTTAGTCCTTCTCTTTGCGTTCCCCCCAAAGGCTAACTGTATCTTAAGTCACGATTTCCCTTGCACAAACACGCAATTTTGATCTTGTCTCTCTCTCCTTGTTGTTGTTCGTATATATAATTTCCCTTCGTAAACATGTACACAGTTCATTTCTCATGTCAGGCCGGTGTAATGCACAACAATATGTGAGGGGTCTGACGGTGTTTTATCTATATCCCGTAGCTACGACTATTGGTGCAGGTAGCTTTGTATTTCATAATGCACTCATATGTTGTACATAGTAGCATATATATGCGCCGAATGTAAAAAGCAAGGTTTGTGTATAAAATATTTTGCCTCTCTCCCTTAGTATTTTAATTCAACATACTCGACCCCACAGCTTCAGCCCCTTGACTCCACTTTGCCATGCTGGAGAAAGGAAAGGAGAACACGTGTTGTTATTCCCATAAGCAAACGGTCCTGGATCCGTATGCGGGTACCGGGGTACCCCTCTATCCAACAGCTTTCAACCGAGTGTATTTGGCCTGAAATAAAGTAAAGATATACTGTATTTGTATTAGTGCTTTCACAAGTACAATATACTCGATATTGTGCAGGTCTACATAATATAATTTAGGCGTACACAATACACTATACTATAAATGTTATTACTATACGCAACACACTGTTACTATATCTATAGATATACTAATGCTATAATGCTTACCATACACTATATACTATTTGTTCAAATATAATTATATTTATAAGTATACATAACCACTTTGAATTTACTGCCGTTGAGTATCAATAGCTACCACATGTTGTTACACTTTCGCCGATATATTTCTGTGTGTATATGCGAAAGTTTATGGAGAGCTTCAGCGCTAACAATCTTGTTCCCCATAATAGAATCATTTACCATGAGAAAAGGGATATGCAGGCAGACTACATATTGCTTTCACTTCATAGCCCTGCAAAACCACACTCATATACATTTTGCCAGGCAGCTGGCAGATGCTATAAATACTCTCATTATACCTCTATTGTAGTGTACTCTACTACTATTATAAGTATACTCTCTACTGCAGGTGCTTTATATACTCACGCTAATAATATCATTGTTGTTAATATATACCTACATATATTTATATATAGGTAGATAGATACATATATTTTGCCTATCATTGCGTGTGTGAAATACAAATTTTAGTCAGTTAATTTCTATTCTGAATTTTCCCACATTATTATTGTTCGGCCACATACAATGCAGGGGGGATTTCGCGAGTATAATTTACTCCCTTTTTATGGTAGCCTCAATCACCCAGCAAGCTCATTGCAGCACACGGTGCATACTGCTAAGATTGTTATGTAATAAAGAGCGCTTATGGTAAAATATGAAATAAATACAATATAATAATACATTATACATAGCTAGGGCTCACACCTACGTACCTAATTTTTATTAGACCTCATACTCCCACTTTTTTGTAACATCCGCAGAAATTATAGAGACAATAAAATCCTACTAGTAACACGTTTTTTTCACTTCTGACTGCACTATAAATATAGCTGCATCAAATCCTGCCACCCAGAAGCACTAAAGTAATAAGTAGCGGCATGCTTTCAATGGCCACGGTAAAGGTCAAGTAGATTTTGCCGTGATTTTCCTTTGTTTCCACCTCTTGTGCCTGATTTATGATTGACCTACACATTGAAATATTATTGCGACAGTTGAAAATAGCCTTGATGGCGGAGTTACAATTATTGTAATAATGTAGAGATGTAATTATTGTAATATAGCTACACTATATTAAGTATTTAAATATAACTTTTAGGTACTTATATCCTATTGTGGTGGGGCTGTATACTTAAAATGCATGCACGTGAATTGTTTTTGCTACGGCGTTAAAAGGAAAATTACTGTTTTGCGGGTTGGGATGCGATCACGTTCAATTTCATTGTAGTTCCTATAATCACTTATATAAAAATTTACGTTTAAGCATGTGTTATATTTGTCGGGTGTCGTAATTCTGGGTTAAAATGATTTCTTCCGGATTTTAAGTGTAAAGTCCTTGTTGTTACCAAGGACTGTAATCGGCTCTATTAGGTTTTTGCACGAAGGAAATTACAATCGCTAAGTACACGCAGCAAGCAATAACTAAGTCTTCAACGCACAAGGAAATAACAGGAAACATCCATAAACTGTGTTCATACTATTGCATTTAGTACAACCAATCAGTAATGTGGTACACAAGTTATATTTATGTAGATAGTTGATTGAAAAGTTACGACACGTGGCGTATTTTGAATTGATTATGGAAACGTTTAAGTAGATGAGTCTGAATAAGTGCGTGTCAAAGGACAGTTCCTCCAGATGTTCTGCATACATACCTATACACCCAGGTTTTTGGAAATAAAAGAGGAAGACAGTGAAAACAATCAAGGAAGTATTGCGGCCTGTGCGGCCTGTGCCTGTGCGAAATTACAGGACGTGGAGGGGTTATTCAGAAATATTAAGGAAAGAATGATGGTTTGTCACGACATTGATGAATACTACTTGGAGAAGTATGTATCTAGCTATGTAGCAATGCCCGCTGATCCTTGCTCCGAACATCTAAGGAAAGTATTGTCAAATATGATCAGCCCCGTTGCACGTTTTCGAAATTCAATTGAATGCTACAATTTGAATCCTTTGGAAGTTATTCAACCGTTCGGTGAAATTCTATACAGTGAATGCCGTACCTAATGGGGATTTCAACAGAAGAGCTCCAAATTGATTTTTCGCTTCATTTCTATATACACGTGTATGCTTTCTTGTGAGGAAATTGAAAATTTCTGAGTAATGCACCCATCCATGTTTATCTGATGAAATCGCCCTGGTGACTTCGTGTTTTTTGATCGAGTGTAGTTTGTAATATTGTGAAGAACCTGAATTTTGAAGTTATATGTGCTAAACCTAATTTTGTACATAAGCAATATTGCTATAAATAGTTTTTGGTATACTCATAGATAAATGTATACACATTTCCTGCGTTTCAATATGTTTAACACATTGTATGTACAAGTATGCTACGTCTCTTCCAAATATCATACATGAAATACCCATACCCATGTGATAGCAACTAACTAAGTTTGTGCAGTTTCACTTCTTATTCCGTGGTATCAATTTGTTGAGCCCCGTCGAACTAAATTATAAGTCATTTTTTGTCTACTTCTTGTCTCCAAATCTAATCTCGACTCCTACTACGTCAAGACTGCTAATAGTATGAGTGGCGTAACTTCATCTAGTGGGTCGTAAAACACGGCCGTATATGAGTGCATGGATGGATGGAAGGCTGCGGACTGGAACTTCTTCGAGATCTTTTGTTATAGCAGGAACAGCCATTGGGCAGGATACTTTGCTAAGTTGATAGTTTTTATATAAGAGTTGGTTGAACTTGGTTATGTGTGCTAGGAAATATTTAATCAATACATTTTATGTGCAATGAAAATAATATGAGATACTCTCCATAAAGAGGGAAAGCCTGATGTTGTACTGCAAAAGTTTATAGTATTAGGCGAAAAGGAACCACAAAAAACTGTCGAACGTGTTACTTTATAGATCTAATGTGATACATCCGTATATCCAATTACATACAAGTATGCAGATACAGTATATATCTCAAGTCGAAAGAGTGACAAAATTTAGCAATGCAACTGTCAAAAATAACAAACGGAAAGAACCAAACCTACTGAATAGCAATTGAGGTTTTTACTTTGTTTGTGAGTATCCAAAAATAAGGGCAAGTTCTTCCTATGTGTGTGTTTGTATTTTTACTTATGTAATGGAATGCCAGCAGTCATAAAAATAAAAGGATGAAGTGTATGCATATGTTTCCAGAAGTATGTTATATTATCCAGCATGCCCTACTTATATACATACTCGGGTTTACAGATGGTTTGGCAAACCTCAAATCCACCAACAAGCGTTTTTTTTTCATTTCCTTTCTGAGAACGTATATACAGAAATGTGGAAACTGATTTGAATTTTGCGTGCCTCTGCCTTCCATAAATTTCCTCGACCTTGCAAAAAGCATATATATTTTTGGAGATTTCGTCTTGGCTTTGGTAATAACCCTCATCTTAGAGCTACGGAATGTCATGGCGTTTAAATGATTCCAAATATCGCAATCTCTGACATTGACATTAGATTTTTTACCTACAAATGCTAAAGCCACTACCTCAAAACATGTCCAGATTTACCTTGAAAATAAATAATTAGCGTAATGGATTCGGGCTGACCTTAACTCAAATAAAGCATGTTCATGCATGTGGGGAAACGGAATGCTTGCAAAGTTTTCCTACTTAGCCAACGACAATCGTCACAAGTGCGTAGATATGCAAAAACACCTGGTAAGCAAAACTTGTAGGTTCCGCTTTAGCCTACGTGTTGCAAAGGTACGTGTTGTAAATTTACGGGCTAGAACTAGCAATCACCTATAAAGCAGCATTAACAATGACCTTCTAAAATTCAGCTGCTTTGCATTTTTGATTACTGCAAAATTCATGTGCGACTAACCTTCATCTGTCTCTACCCTTTGATCACTGCCCCTGACCGAATATCGCTAAAAACTGTATTAAACAATTTTTAACCTGGATTTTCCTTAAAATTATAAACTCAATGCAAAACGTACTTCCTGGAGTTTTGAGAAATCACACGCGATCCAATTCTGCAGCAGTAATACTTTGCGTGCTAAATACGAACTTGTTAAGTTCCAAGTTTTACATTATCAAAGTACTTTAGAAATCATGATTAAACATGTTCTAGTTTAAAAAAATTAAGTAGGGAAATAAATTAAATCTCGTTATCAAAAAATCTGTGCATAATAATCGTTAGGTTCATTCGGGGCTAAACTTAACTAGAATTCTTATCTCTGAACTCAACTCTTATGTCAACATACTTGACTCTGTATTATAAAAGATTGGTAGTAAAAATGCAAGTTATGTCGTCGGAAATCTCAATTAGGAAATCAAGAACGGAAGGGGAAAGTTGAAAGTGAAAAATGATCAAAATTCTTTTGAGCTTGTCATGTCCATGCTTTTATGCATATGTGTATGTATGTAGAACACTTGAAGAAAAATGTCTATTACGTACTTCATATGAACGATCAAGGAAATAAACGTGTATGAACTTACTTGAAATTCAAACTGAAGAACCCGAGGATGTAGGAGATGTTCCTTTTTATTGCAATGGATTGCCCTCAGTAGGGAAAGTAGAGCGACAGGGAAGAAAGGCAACGGAACCAGGTGAACTCCAGTGGATATTATTAACGATGTGAGGACGTTGAATGTTCTTTTGAATTGATTCACTCTGCCCGGAATCTCACATTGTTATATAGGACGTTTGCATAGTAGAATGCCATTGTAACATTTGAAAGAAACCTTACAGGCTTTTTCAATGTAGAGTAATTTCCCTTTCTTTCTTCCTGTCCCCTATAATATTTGTATGCTCTCCTCTTTATTCACTGTCACACATATAATAAAATATTGGTGATATGGCCATTATTGAGACAAGGGAAAGTTGAGAGCCTACGGATAAGTTTGAAAATATAATTTTTTTTAGCTGTTCCTATATTTTTCCCAGGTGAAACATACTTGGAGGAAGATGGATTAGTGTAATCCCTTACAGTTCGTTCGATCCCTCCAAAGTGAATTATTGCCAAATATGTAAATGAAGGGGCTTTACTGATATAATACGCACCTGTCGCCTCCACCGCGGATAAAAAATCTATTACTGGAGTAGTCAGAATAATACACAGGATAACCTTTTCAACTCTCCTCAATTTTCCTTCTCCCTCCTCCACCATATAAACTACACATGTTCAAAAGCTATGTTTGTGTGTACGTGGAAAGAGTTCCGTACAATAAACTTTCATGAGATGTTTTTCTTGAACATTATGATTCCAGTCGTATCTGCTGATCGGAATGTACGCACATTTTTCACACCGTCCATATAGACTATTTTGGTACTGTATAAGAAAGCAAGAGCATGTCTAGAAATCACGAAACTGCCTTCCCATAAGATAAATTTGAAAACACTATAAGTTATTATTTGGCCTAAGCTTTATGTTTATTTTCCTCCATAAGTTCTATACATGGGGAAAGAGAAGGATAAAAAATTTGCTTTCTTTGACTCGAGAATATAATAAAAGTGGTGTAAGGCAAAGAAGGAAACAAGGAATAAGTTTACCCACACCAAATGTAAACACTAATATCGGCGGCTTGGAGAGACACAGGTGAGATCGAACCTGCTGCTTGTTGGTGGCTCTTCTCTCTTTTGTGTACTGATATCATTTGGTAGTCCACGGTGTCCCTTATACTTGACTGAATTCAATTGGAATTCTATGACCTATAGAACTCTGCTGTCTTATATTCCACGCGCTCACTCGCTCTCTCGCACTGGTTGCTAGTAGTACTTCTCTTATATTTTGATATTTCAAGGGAAATCGAAACCGCACTCGTATAACGATCCAGACTGGGAGCCTCCAATGTACAAATTTATATCCTTGGCTTGCATACTCCTGCGTTCAGCTTTTACTGTATGGTTTCTACTGCTTTCTTTATACGTGAGTAAGCTTATATTACTCCTCTCTATAAGTTAGCAGGCTTATATGCCTTTCCCCGTAAGTGAAGATGGTTATTTTAGGTTTCTTTATAGATGAACAGCCTTATTATAGGTTTTGCTATGAACAAGCTTATTTATAGGGCTCAGTAGTTGAATAAGCTTATAGAATCTTTCTGTATAGCTATTATAATAGTTGTCTATAGATACGAGTTCATATAGTCCTATGTGTAAATGTGAGAAGCTTATCTAATGTCTTTCCAACATAAAGTGTTGTGTAACTTATAGTATCTTGCTATTATGAACAATGTGCAGCGACGAGTCTTGAGGAGAGGTTTGTGGGAATGAGCTTTAGAGGCATGTTGCATGATCTGTTATATATGAAGCGTACAAAGAGACATGTGTACTGCGTGCGGAAGCCGTTATTGTGACTACCACATATTTCACGTGGAGCTTCCCCATATAGAGGATCAGTTGCTTGCTGCTTGTGGATATGTGTACGTGGACGTACTAATATCCTGCCTTCTAAACAGTTTATCTGTTCTTAATATTCCCCATTGGACAATTTTCTATGACTGCTCAAGTGCTTCGCACCTCCTGCATACGAGAACAACTTTGTGTATCAATAGATACCTTATAGTATTTTATTGCAGTCAACACAAAATGCGGCTTCTACAAAAAGTGGAGGGAAAGGAGCTTACGGGAATCGTAGTTTTCGGATGATGTGTCTAAGCATCAGTACTATATGTCAAGAGTGACTAGGAGTAGGTATGCAACGGAGTATACGTCAGATGTGTACAAGCATGACAGGGTAAATTGAAAATGTGTCTAAATAGGCAAGTTGATAGAACATAGAGTATATGCATGATGGAAGTAGTGGAGGGATTTACTTTTGGAGACATGCTCAAGAAAGTGTCAGGCAGCCGTTTTTTCTTTCTTTTTCTACGTTTCTATATAAGCTTTCTCCCTCTCTTTCTTAACCTACTGTCTTCCTCCACCAGCTATCTAGTCATATGAGAGAGTTCCATAAAGTTTCAATATTTCCCGAGTAGATTCGGTCTAGTTTCGTCGTCCTCCACTCATGCGTTCCCGCCTCGACAACTTTTCGGTAACTTTCGTCCTTCTCATCCATTCTCCATGGGGAAGATACATATACCTTGGTAGTATAACTCCAATTCTTATGTGTGGTTGTATACACTCCATATTGTGACTACAATGCCATGAAGGAAAGAATATTTGGAATTTATGCTATTATATAATAATGAGTATGATACATGTAAGTATAAAGTAGAACAGAATACATGTAAGTATACATAGCGGGAAACTAAAGCGTGCTGTTTACTATTATGCTAAAAGCATGGATAATGTAATGCTATGACTTGACAGTACTGTGCATAAGCGTAGACACTCGTGTATAAGTTAGAGACTCTGAGAGAGCGAAAAGGCAATGCAGCCGCACAAAGTCAGTCAGCTGGCTGCACGTCCATAAAAGAGACACTGAATGTATGTCATAACCGTAACAACGCTGTGGACCATCAGGATAGCTTCTCAATCTGAAATTTTCTCATGGAAACTTGATGCATATCTAAGAAGGATTGAGTTGTGTTTCTAAGTTGGCATTTTCAATCTGCTTTTACCTCTCTTATACTTATAGTAGATGCTCTACTTGACGTAAATGTAAAAACAAACAAAGAAAGCAAAGCGAAAACCGAAATAAGTACTATTTTTAGTACTTTTTAATAAACATAGTTTTCTTATATATGCCAAACTTTGTTTTGCAGGTTCCTATTTTTCCTTTCCTCCTGTTGTAACTTTCCTACCAAATTCCGCTTGATGCAGTTGGGAATACAATTTTAATAATGTTTTCCCAAGTTATGTACAACGTGGAGTAACTTTGTTGAGGTAGAAATTGCAAAACCTTTTACTCTCCCCTTTTTTTGCATACACTGGCAGATCCAGACAACTCCAAAGATTGTGTTACTTAAAGCAGTGGCTTTGCTGGTATGCATAAGAACAAGCAAAATCAGGTCAGGAAACTGGAAATAACGTGGATGCGCGCCCTATCCCACCACAGTGGATTTCTTAGACATGGGATGTTTATTCCTGATGAGAAAACGTGATATTGTTCCTGCATTTGAGATTAGATTATCTCAGTTATTTGATTGCAAACAAGGAAGACAGAGTTCCATAAATATTTACTTGTTTTCCTGGAATAATCTAACCGTGTGTAGATTTGGTTCAGCCACAATATCCCTTTATTCCCTTTGGTCTTGGTCATGATTGCAAACGGGTGGTGAAGGTCTGAAGGAACAGAGCCGCTTGTGTGCGAAGACATACATCGCCTCAACAACGGACACGGTATCAAAATTGGTCATGTATACTGAAATGCTACCATTGTGAGTATTGTGTAATCTTTATGTATGTATAACTTAGGATGATGCTCACATTTACTTGCAGTGCATGCCCATTGCTCAAGCATAATGGCATAGGTGTAGATATATTATTATATGTATGTCTATACATAGACACAT
This sequence comes from Lipothrix lubbocki, assembly GCA_034696945.1. Taxonomy (NCBI): domain Eukaryota; kingdom Metazoa; phylum Arthropoda; class Collembola; order Symphypleona; family Sminthuridae; genus Lipothrix; species Lipothrix lubbocki. The sequence continues at coordinate 62,121 of JAQGAK010000417.1, forward strand.
TATATTACATTACTCACATTCTGTGGCGTTGCCATTGTTCACATTAAACATTGCATTACATAAGCATTCCCATTTCGAGAGCAATGGGGTCGGTAATTTTACATTTCTGTCTTCACTTACAAAAAGTAGTCTCATTTTTTATCAAATCACAAAAGATACACCACAGTGGGCTCTGTTATACCGACGGGAAATATAGGTGTATACATAGATAGGTTGGTTCGTCTGCGGGAGAAGGAGAGCACCACTAGCACCAGGAAAGTCTACGGTGAGATTATTAAAGTTGTATTACAACAAGCTTCAGGTAGAGAAAACTACAAGTTTTGTTTTTTCCCCTTCACAATACTCTTTCATTTTGCTGTGTGTTATACTGCATGGATAACTATAATGTGTAAATACTTTGTAATCTGTTACTGGTTTGTGTGTTACTATTTGTATGCGCTGTTATTACGTTTATTATTACTTGTTCCAGCGTTAGGGAGTCGCAGCAAGTATGTATAAGTTTCTACGTCGAGTTACTTCTCGCAGGCGGAAACACTAACAGCTTTGCTCCGGCCTTCTATTATTATATTCCTAGGAAAAAAATAGTATTTCCTAGTCTTCCAGTAAGCACCTCTCCATCACAAGCCATCGACCTACATCTTTTCCCTTCATTTTTAATATCCTCAGTCACTACTAACAACCCACGGAGAGTGTGTGAGTTGTATTGAAGGTTTCGCGCATTAAATGTAACTTGCTTATAGTTGAATTCCCATAAGGTTTTCCTCTCCATCTGCCTCCAATTTGCTCATGAACAAATTACCTATTGTATAGGAGAAACAACTGTTAGTTGCTAGCTTTCCATTCTATTGCAAAGCATAGAATATTTCATTAAAAGAACGAAGTTGAAGAGTCTTGTCTGTTCGCAGGCTACAGATCATTTCAGCATCTTGGGGCACAGTGATTAAGCTTCGTTATTTAAACAACGCTCGCCTGCGATGTATTATCTCTACATAAAAATCATTGCTAAAAAACATATGAGCGCAAAAACTATGAAACACGTTGTTCCCCAAAAGGCAATATACCATTAAACATATGGGGAATATTGCATAGCGCATAGTAGATTGAGCTAATAAAGCAAAAAAAAAATACGAAAAGTTAGAATGGTAATGGTAAAATGTATATCCTCATTTCACAAATCCATTCAAAAGCTTAAATAAATGGCAAATTGTATCTTTACTAGCCAAACTACTAGGAGCTGCTTATGTTAACCGTAAAGCTTTAGGAATCAATTAAGAGGGAATCTCTTAATTGGAACATTTCAATGTCAGCAAAGCCATTAAGAAGCTTTACGAGATTAGGAAGGAATTTCATTCGCTTCGTTTTTCTTCCCTTGCAATGAATACTGAAGATTGGGAGATAGTGAGAGAGCCGAGAGTTAACATGGCTTGGAGGTAGTGCGGGACACACAAAGAGTAGAGGAAAGGAAGGCCGAAAGAAAACAAACTTTCTTTTACAAGGAATTACTATATGACTGCAGGGTGTTTTGAGTACTTGAGTTAAAATAACAATGAATCCTAGAGGATGTTTATCTTCGCAAGAGTTTTCTCGCCTTTTCCAAGAATGAATCACTGCTGGCAATGAGAAATGGCAGGTTGACAGTGAAAATATGCAACTTGAAGAATTCCCGTATTTAACGTTATATTGCAAGAATGTCTAGTAGCAACTCTACTGATACAGACAATTCAATTCGAAAGTTTACACCACAAATCCTCCAATCTACGTAAGATTTACTTGAATCTCATTATTTAGTGTCGGACATTTTGGCTCAAGCGTTGAACGAAGCAGAAATAATAAGATACGGAGTCTGAACGTTAGAAACGCCAATCCTGGCAATCTGTGTATATGACGCTTTCATGTTTGCTCTAAGAAAGACGTTTTCACACATGAGTGAGTATTTGCAACGTGTAATTTTTTGCACATCTCCATTCCACTCCCCTTCTCCTCCTAGATCTCTACAGACATGGAATATAGGGATATGCCAAGGACTGAATAATGCATTTGACGTTATTATATTACGGGATGACACTGAGGAAAATGTATGAGTTTCTTCTTGCCTCCATCACTTTCCCTCTATATCCTAACTCACAGGCCCTACTTACGTGACCTAATGAATGTAGGAAGTCAAGTCAGAATTCATAACAATTTCCATCTATGTATAACTTTTCAGATTGCTCCAAAAGTATAGCAATAATATGCATGTAGATTATAAATGACGTATGCAAAGCACGTTTCTCTAGCAAGGATTATGCGATGAATTTGTGAAGAAAATTGGTTTATAAATTTTATATGTAAATTGTTGTCTACTATACAAATAAACGCTAGTTCCTAGTACTGAAAATATATGGTAGTGGCATGAAAAACGGTAGCTGAAATTATCACCCATTACTTTATTTTTTTTACATATTCGCTTCCGTTCCAAACTTCAACTACGGTTAAAAACTACGGAGAAAGGACATGGTATTGTAGAATGAAGGAAAACCGGTTAAATACCCATCGTTAGCTCGGCAAACAAGGGACCAAATTTTAGAGTGTAAAAAGAGAAAATGGTAGCGTTGTAGTAATTTCCAGCACTAATTGAGTCATTTGACTAATACTGTTCCATTTTCCTTTGGTGTTCTCCTATTTAGCGATAATTCCATTGAAGCTGTGTAGCTTCTGCCCTGCCCTTTCACACACATATACAGTGCTTTTCTTGCTTTTCTCTCGGTCGACTCACGCAAGAAGTATTTAGTTCCAATTAAATTTTGAAGACTGGATAAAAGAGAAAGTTTGAAATCCTTTTTCAAAGACGAGCTATTTGGTGTAAGCCCCAATGCTGTGTATAACAACTTCGGAGTATAACGACCCTAAAATTTAGTTTTGTATTAGCAAATTATATAGCTACTACAATACCAAGTCAGCTCTGTGTAGACGCTCTCTGTTGTAGTTATATTGAAAATAAGTATTTCAATCGTCTCTTGTTTGAGGACATAAATGTTTTAGGCAGTTGCACTCAAAATTCTGAACTTGACGCATAAGTTAATACCTTCTCCCCGGTGGTTACAACTCATGGAAAAAGCTTTCTTTTTTGTATACATTCTATGGCAGGCTGTCGGTTGCCTGTACTTTGAAACAACTTTAGAAGAAACAAGGTTACTCGGGGAAAGGAGCCGGTTGCTTTATTTAATCATGGGGATGTAAGGGGCAAAAGGAAAATCACAGCAAGGATTACGTTCTGTATACAGCTAACTAATAGGAAAAAGTTTTGAGTAACTTCAGCTCACACTGTGATGACGGTTATACGTGTTGTAGAAGGGAACCCGAATCCCCTACCATGCATATCTCGAGCTTCACTTTCGTAACGTCGTCGGGGATTGATTGAGTGATTTATAGTTCATCACTTCCCTCTACTCCTCAACTCATTACTCCTAATGATAATGTTTAATGAAAAAGGAGATACTTTGAGATGTAACCGAATTTCCTTCGTTTTCCGAATTTCTCTTACTTTCTCCAAACTACTTGCCACGAGCTGAAAACTAAGGCAAGGAATCAGAACTGGTTTCTTCCTCTTTTAAAATTCTACAATGAAATACATTTCTTTGTCCTATTTCAAAGCTCACCTCAGAAAAAATTATTTTGAAGCTATATTATTATTCTTATTATTTAATAAACCATCGCATCCTTTCTATGGAGAAGTTACTTTTAGTTTTTTTTACCAAAAGTTCAACATTACAAATCCGCATCATGTTTCAAGAACAAAAGTAAAGATTTTCCAAGTTTTACATTCCGTATGAGTAGTTTCCGACAATTGAGGAAGAGGTATCTAGGAAAGTGAGCATTACACGAGCTCAATGATACGTATGTACGTGCAGCCAAGTTTCTCAAATCCGAGTTTGCCCTACAATATAAATGATTCCAGGAGTGTTAGAAGCTCCTCCAGTGAGAGAAAGAAATCCCTGCATAACAATAGGGTTTTCATCAGAGCTTTTACCTTGATAAAAAGACAAGGCACCTATATTGTGTACTGCACAGCACTGCTCCACTTTTTCCTCAAATGACAGGCTGATGAATGGTCGTTCACTCGTCGATAACTTAGCGGAAAAGGATTTCGATTGGAGATTTTCTTTATATCCTGGTTGTATATCTAAATATGTACACGCAGATACAGTCACCATAAAATTTTCCCAGCAATCACAGCAAAGTATAGGTCTTGGGCTTGAAGATTCATATATGAAGTACATAGTGTCGTTTAGCCTTCCTGCTGTAGTGGATTACTACTCTGTCAGCTATAGAGAATGTACGGTAATCCAGCTGAATTCTTACATATTTGGTGTGGATGAACCTTACATGTATAGTTTCTATATGAAGGTATACGATTTGACATTTACATAGGCAGATGCTAGGAAAGGTATCCGTAAAGTAGGCAGCTGAGTTTATTTGCATTACCTTATTTGCAAAAAGGTACAACTTATATAGGATAAACTTCCCTGTGTTTACGTGTGCGTATATAAATGATGTAAGATACCGATCAAAAATACGTTTTTTAGGTTCCTATGACGTCAGTTTGAGCTGCATACATTTTCCCCTCGAGTTGAGCTTGAGTGAAGCTTTGCTTTTTCCTACATTCATTCTTTTGTTCTCAAATTTTAAGTATATATTGCATACATATAGTAATATATGTATACATGCATTTAACTGCATGTATCTCTATGCTGGTGTTTGAATGTGGAATATAAATAGGTCAGAATAATGTCTTTTACAAATGGTATCGTGACTGTGAACTAAATAGAGTCGTACCTTTCAAACTGAAGATTTAGTTATATACAAGCATTATTGCTCAATCCCCACTCACAATACAATTTCATGATTAACTATCAAGTCGTACACAACTGTAGCATTTATTCTGTAGAATGGAATTAGGATCCGTGGAAACGCCAGATTATGTATGATTATGCACGTCGTGTACAACTCAATCAGAGGTATTAAACCGTGTTGGAGAAAGGGATCTAATCAAAAACTTGGCAAGCAAGCATTTTCGTGAAGAATATAAGCTCATGGAGAAAACTCTCATTTCGATTAATTTTTCCATCACAATAGGGATTACCTCTCTACTATGTGCAGGTTGGAAGAAAGCTCATCATTATGGGCTAACTTCGTTTCTCAAGGATTAACACTATCAAAGTTCATTGGACGCACGTACTTACGATGCTAATTCCATTTAGTCACTTCAGGTAAGGTTAAACAATAGTTGTTCTGCTATGAACGGGCAATTAGAGAAGGACGTGCACGAACTTATGTACATTCGCAGTCAACATAAGCGTGATACAAATGGAGCTTTTCCGGGAGCGGTTAGAAAAGAGATAAGCCCGGAGAATAAGTAGGTGTCGAGAAGGAAATAAAGTAGAAGGGAGAGGAAAACTGTGGATCTGACAGCCTTTCATCCAAATGACATTTATTTACCGGATCCTGCCACTCTCATCGACACTTTCCGCCTCACTTACAATCGAATTTTATCCAAGCCCTGGAATTTTTCTATTTCAGAAAAAGAATCGCTGTGCTGGGTCCTACAGACAAGCTGATCCCTATGCGGTAGAGGTTTAGTGGTCCCAAGGCGAATTTTTAGCGTTTGAGTTTATATAACTACTAAACAAATATTATATGCACCAACATATTTTCCACGGTCTTACATCTCACACATATAATAGCTACAGTGAGCTGAATTAACTGTACAGCGAGTTTGCAATGTCGTCACTTATGTGGACAAATTAATTTCCCGTAATTTACTTTGTAGGACCTAACTTTTGGACCCACTCCATTTCCCCAAATGTTTAGTCTCCTCAGTTTGGTACAGTTCTGGTACAGTCATGTTTGTATGTTTGATACAGTAAACCATTTGTATGCAGAGCAGTATGCATCTACAATTTTTTAGGCTATTCGTTCCCCAAGTAATTACCCCGTCTATTATTCCCGTAGAACTGTACGACTAGCTATGTAGACTATAGTGAAAAGATGATTCTTGAAACGGCGTCCGCATTTTTAGAATTCAGGTTATCTGTGCACTACGTACAGTACAAGGTAGATACTATATATTGTATGAAATATTTACTTTGGTTATTTTTGGCAAGCAGCATTTTTGCATGCATCTTCCTCCATCATCGCCATAAACTGCATGATATTATTCTTAATGAATCAACATGAACATGGAAGCTGGTCTAAGGGCAGTAATTTGTTTTACTATTATCTGATGTATAAATATAGCACATAATTAATTATAAATACTGAGTTTTTCTGCCGTTCTGCTCAGGAAAAAAGTTGTAAAAAAGCATTAATTTCATTATGTTGACTTACCGGTTCATCAGAGTGATCACTGGTAGATCACAAAAGTTTAGCATGTTCAAATTCACGGATACTACATATATCACGATAAAACATGCTATTTTGTGAATTCACTCACGCCTACAACGTTTGAACATATGGCATACGGATTGCTTTTTCCGATGCACGCTCGACCAAATACCATACAGTTTTTAGATGAACGGGAAGTTTAGTTGAGAATTATTTACAAAGCACGCCATCTTCAAACATGTGCCTTTACTTACTTTTCGCTTGTACAAATCCATCCATTTTCAATCACCAGTCCAATTAAACATTCACGATAATGGTTAATAGTTACTCGCGTTCACATGTGAAACTAATTATTTGAGTAAAAATAAAAGTCATACGAGGCAATTTTAAGAAATATTAATAAACAAAATTAATATTCGGTTGGTAGTTCTGATTCTATGCTTTTGAATACACCAAGTGTATTTAGTACGAAATCCTGCATGATGCTGAAATTGTTGATATGATCTATGATGTCTATAAATCTATTGCCTGTATAATTAATTCACGACCTACCTTCCAGGCGCATATTCTAACTCCGTAGTTTGTTAATGGTAATTTGTAGTTTTGCCTGCTCCGCAATTTTAAGCTAATATTTCTTAATTATCAAGGCAGCAGCAGGTGTTGCAGAATCATTAATTTCAGTTTACTCTGACCAAACAACAGTTATTGGCAATATTACCTAACGATAATCCTACAAATGGTGTAAGCAAATAATTTATTACGAAAGATGTCCTAAATCGATTTTTACTAATTAACATTTATGGCAATTTTTCTTTAGGCATTTCGTTGCGCTGAATAGCAATGCGGCAACCATTAACTCATTCCATCCATTGTTTATGAAGAACTACTAACGAAGGCTAGGTCAAGGATTATTTTTTCCTTTCCAGAAACTTTCGTATAAAATGAAGTCAAAGAAATCATGTGTGTCATCACTACTTATATTCTAATTAATAACGTATATTTTTTATGTTAAATCTTAATATCATTAAACAATTTTGTAAACATACTCAGTCAATATGGCTACTTCGAATGGGAAGCAGTGTCAATAAAATGTCTTTCTCTCTAGTTCTTTCCCTATAATAAAAGTTCAAATCTACAATAAGTTCGTATTATGCAAATCTGTTAAGTTGCAGTAAGTTCCATACATTGATTTTATTTTTTTTTAAGAAAATGTTTCTCTACATAATATTCTAAATCATAAGTTACATGTAGATATAGAATTGAGTCATTTAGTAAAACAATGTTTCATATTTCGATATTACGACCGTTAAATTAAAATTATTATAGCTTGCTAAATAAGTATATGTATTTCTTCTATTCTGTCTATTGCATTTCTTCTTTTTTAAAACATTAAAAGAAGTTACACATTGCATTTACACACACGTCGCGTACACACTAGCGTACATATATATGGTCAGGCAGCACCAACCATCATCTGCATTATTTCAGTTAAATAAAAATTAATTTTCTTAAAGGTACTATCTCATGTAGTAGATATAATATATATGTACATTTCTACTCATTCTATAGTACTATTGTAGTCACAACTAGCAATTTGTCTACAACAATACATTTTCAGTACACCCTCTCACACTCACTTAGTTAGACGTAATAATAATTTGGCATTTTAGTAATTATATATGTGTCGATACAAATAGTATGCTTACATTACACTTACATACATACACATTTAGTACCACTGAACAACTGGATGCCTTTTACGACACTCACATTAAATTGCATATACGACTGTATGTATCTCTACTGTACTTATTATTACACAAGATTCGATGTGAAAGCACATGACGGTTCATCATCATGCATTGAATGTAAGCTAAATTGGAAGTCATTTAATAATAATAATAATTTCGGTGTGTATTGGATTTTTCAAATTAGCACTTTTTTCAAGTAGGAATCTCGTACCGTAGTGTAGTTTTTGTACAGAATGATCTTCCAAAATCATAAATGTAAAAAACAAAATGAATTTCAAAACACGTATATAATCTTCCAACCTGAAGTCAGCCACCAGAAACAGCAAGACATGTTATCTACGGCATTTATGCACTTCCTTAAACTGCACACGTGAGTATTGTTTGACCTCCATCTTAAGCAATTGGGTAAATTAAAAAAATCAAAGCTCACTGGTTATGGTGCGCTAAGTTTGCATTAAGCCCTTTGTGTCGTAAATATGTATTGATTGAACCAATCACAAGTAGTATTTATGTTACCGCAACAGTCGATATTACATAACCAGACGAATTTAGTTGTACTGTACCATGTATTTAACTACACCTACAAACTTTGCATAAGCATTAGTACAAAACAATGCAACGAGAAAAGAATCGAGCTTTATCCAGTAGGAATCACATTAACGAACTTTAATACACTACCTTATAAAAACACACACGAGCAAAGACAAGGTCATATATATAGATAATTAATTCAAAGGAAAGAATGAATAATTAGTGAATAACAAAAAAGTATAAAGCTACAACTGCTAATGGTGGTAGTACATATACGAAACAACAAAAATAATTTAAAAAGGAATTTGTTCTAATAGAGACATAATGAATGCTCCAGTTCGGTTACAACAATATCTATAAAGCTTAAATTAAATTCAGTCCGTTAGCCAATTGTCAGCTGAGAAATGAAAAGTATTACATATGTTACTTGGTTCAATTGCGTTTGGAGGAATCTGAAAATTATTATTACTCATTACATAAGCAGTCAATATAAAATAGATGCAGTTAGGTTAGATTTTAGTTACTTTTAAATATCATCGTGAAAACAATATAAATACTTCACGAGCCGCTTTCTGAATACCTTTGATTCCAATCAGCACAACAAACGCGCATTTTTTAAATAAATATAACTGAGGCACGTAATTAATTAAATACTACAACTAAGATAGACATGATATACAAACAAAGAAACGGAAGTAGTAAATAGGCGCCATGACTATCTATAACAAAACTAACTACGAATGACCAAAATCGACAATGAACTACCTACTTATAATTTCCCGCAAAACGTTTCGGAAGAAATCAACTCTGATTTTCAAGTACGAGAGAATAAATTTTAAAAACGTGTATAGTAACTACATCCTTGATGAATTTCAATGAATCAAAAATTAATGTTTACAACTATTTCTTTCTTCCGCATATCCGCCTGTTATACACATTACTTCATACAGAAAGAGGAAGTTCTTAAGATTTAGTTTCGCCATATGATCAATTCGGTTTGCTCTGAAAAATATTCAATATTTTTGTTATAAGTAAATACAGTTCTTCCTACCAAGTGATCCTTTGAAACAGGAACGTGAGGTAAGTATGGGAATATCTTACATCCAAAATTTAGGACCACAGAACTGACTAACAGCATTAACATTGGAACACATTTGATATCATGCAAGTAATACAATAATCCATTTTAGTAGTATCAGTTAGAGAAAGGGGGTACGCAACAGCAATTCACTCTTTATAGTACGCACTTCGAACATCTAATTCTATAAACACTGTCGGCTGATTTCTAATTTGTTTAATTTTAAATCGTACGCTTGAGTCACACACTAAGGATATTACTGTCCACAACTGGCTTCACTTTTTGAGTCTTCTATGTTAACTTTGTAAGAGAGAACAGAGCCAGCTAAACCGCGTGTGGAAGCCGCTGCATCATCCATCGACAAGCATACTGAAGCTGTTTCACTACTTAAGCTATGCCGTTTAGTTGAAGTCACATCCGCTTGAATCTCCAATCTATATTGAGAGAAAATACAGATAGTCAGTACCAACTTTATCATTTAACCTGACATTTTAATGGATTTTAAACACCAATTACTTGTTATGAGAAGGTGGATGACTACTAGAACCCACGCTTCCAGTCAAACTAGCTCCGGCTAAAGCTGCGATACTGGCTGATTCGCGATCAGGACTGGAGCCCCTAGCTAATCTACCAACACCAGCGGAAGAGACTACTGATACCTCCCCTATGGACGGAGCACCACGACTTGAGCCAAAATCTGAAAGGGATAATTCTTGAACTTTAAATTATCAAACTTAGGTTACGTTTATATTACATACTATGATTGATGTGATTGAATGCTGAAGTAAATGTTTCCAGGACATACCGTTACTTCGAGTAGATTGTCTCGTCAGTCCATTATGAGTAATTATCGCAGAGGGCTCACGAAATTCACGCAGGTAATCATCTAATTCGTCGAACTCGAATCGAAATCCTGAAGAAGAAGTGCTCATGCCACAGCCTCCAGACCGACACAAAGAGATAGGTACTACTCCATAAACATACGCCAAAAGTACGGGAACACCTAATCCAACTGCCAACCCCGCCAGAACGGGGGAAATGATTATTGCGGCTAGTACACCACCCGTTACTGCGACATTCCTCTTATGTCGAGCAGAATTTTTCATTTTGTTGTGAATTTTTTGGCCAACCCATACGGGAATACCTAAATCGCACAAACATCCCTTTGTCAAATTTTGTAGTCGCGTAGTTAACTCATACAAATTACCACCGATACGAGAAAGAACTAGACCATATAAATGCAACAAATTTAGTATCATATCAAAATCGTACCAATAACCATAGCAGGGACAGCAATTCCAGCGACTAGACCAATGCCCACAGGTGCTCCAATTAAAGTTCCTAATTGCCACATAAGTTTCTTTTTTCTTGACCACGGTTTCTTACCCCAGAAGGTACAACCAGACGGGCTAGTTAAATATAGAACATATTAAAACACTCCAGTAAAACTGATAGATAACAAACATTGCATAAACTTTTACCGATATTACCTCAGGTAATGCAAATCAGAAACCTCCTTCATACATAGCCAGCAAAATTCTGCTCCACACACAGCACAAGACATATGATTGCAAGAACCATCATCCATCTTCACAATGAGTATTTGGCACCTAGGACAAGGTTTAATATCTTCTTTCGTTACAGTCTGTGTTTCCGCACTTAATTTATGCGACCCAGAAGAGGAAGGAACCATAAGCGCATCTTCAGCTGATCTTAAAGCTCTTGCAGCGTCACATGTTAAGTTAGGATGCCACAACTGCTTACAGTGGTAGCAAAACGCTGTGTTGCAATTAGGTCGCTCGCAAAGAAGTCTCGGACAGCTCGCACAACCCGCAGCGATGACAGCAAACCTAAGAAATGCAAACGAAACGGGTTGAAACAGATTCAAGGACAGAAAAGTTTGGAGATTCACTGGAATTATCTCAAGAGACCAAGAGAGGGCACATCAAATATCAAAGTTCTAACCCGCAATCTGGAGCGGGACACCAGCGGGCATCAGGTTCCATTGCCATGACACGACGCAGCATGAACTCTTCGTATTTCGTCATGAGATCGGCCTCTCCACATAATGATTTGATGTCTAGAAGCATTACATAATATTTCAAACAATTAGCCATTTATAATGCGAACGCAACACATCACTACACAGGCCATGATGTTTAAAAAAGCTAAAATTTTAGACAACATATTTCACTCATACCATTTGGATGGAGTAATTTTGAGCATTGGAAGCATGTTACATTAATTCTAGATTCGGTGATCTGTATCTTGAGGTATGACTTCCAACAGTCTGAACAAGCTCGATGATGACAACAAGAGATTTCCGAAAAAGTTTCTACAGGTGCATAACACAACGGGCATTCAAATAGACCGTTAGGTAAAGGCTGTGGCTCTACGTAACAGTCGACAGTAACAACGTCCGATACTTCTGAACCTGAACCGATGGTTTCAAGGCCTTGGTCTGACTCGCTAACTGCAAAACATAATGACCAATTTCAATTAATACCACGACTTCGGAAATTGCTTCTTTAAAAGGCAAGGGAAATAAGAATAAATAGAGACTTACAATTTCTTTTTTTATGAACATTTGGGTACTCTTTAGCTCTGATTGTCGTGGAGGGTATAGGGATATTGGCATTACTAGCGCCAGCTAATATATTTGTGGAAGCTATGAAGTGACGTAGGGAAAATCGACTCGTCCGACTGGATTTTGCCTTACTTCCATTTTCTCCTTTCTTGGCCATTGTAACCTATTTCGATTATCTTCTGAGAGTCGCTAATTACAAGGAAATTGAAATATTTTCTAGCACTAGGAGGAATAAATTTAGCTTCTTCTGAAGAGATCAAGATCATGTCCCAACCAAGCCGACTGCGTTGACACAATTGCTTTTCGAAACTATTTCCTGATGTAGCACCCGTAATATCCTCAAAGTTTTCAATTTTAATTAACAACCGAGAATTTTTCTATTTTGCACGAAAAACTTGTTATGTTTCTTTCCTAATTCACGACTTCTGGTTTCACCTTCGCCTTCAACTCAAGCAGTAATTACTCTCCGTCTTCTCCATCTCCGGGTTATTCTTGATTGACGACGTCAAAGTCCAAGTTCGCACAGGATATTACTTTTCCATCTGTAATAATGATTTATTATTATTTCGGGGCGGCACCATATATTTATGGCTATGCGCTGGTTCGCAACATTACAATATCGGGGTCTCTTAGTCTCAGAATTGAAACTACATGGCAGAAACGTATAATTACAAATAACATAAATATATGACTAATACTTAATACGACTGTCAGACCAACAATCAGAATGTTGTTCGCAGTGAAGCAATTGTCATATACTGAAGCAGAGCAATAATTGTTACGTTTTTAAATAGTCGTGCGTTACATCACTATCGTACACACGCTATCACATTACATTAAGTTGACGAACGTCACCATGGATCAGTGATTCATAAGTGAACTTATTTAGTAAACTACTACCATTCACTATTATTAAATACCAAAACCTATAGCTTAAATGACTCGACAAAGAAGTCTATTGACAACAATTGCGTATTGCAAATCTCCGAAAACAATTATCTATGAAGAATTTCTTGGAATAGAAATCACATCACACTCTACTGACTCTACACAAGACACACATAACGGATAACTGCTAATAATACAACTATTTCCGAATGCCAAAGAACCAAACATCAGTTAAACAGCTGATGTATTAACTAGCACTACAGTATGTATACTACTAGTGTTTCCAATCTAATACAATATGAAGAACTATCGGCATAAAAAGTACTTCTTTAAACAAGAGACACGACTACAAGTTGAGCGTTGACTGAGTACTAAAACCGCTCTACTTATGGTGATTAGGAGAAGAAAATAAAAAAAGTCCATTACTGAATGAAATGAATCATGTCTCCAAGAGAGATAGCCTAATAGAGAAACAGTCACCACCATCAGGAGTATTCACATGCTCAGATGTGATAAAGTCATTTAAATTTACAGGCTTTTCTCTACAATAAGATAATCCACAAGAACGACACCGATAAAGTTCCAGAGAAATCTAGAGGGTATCTGCACCCCTCAACACAATACCCAGTGATATATTTAGGTCATTTCAATTAAATTCTACAAAAACATATTATATTACGTGGTATTCAAGTGCATATGTGTTGTCTACATCATTGAATGAGTTGAATCCTTCTATAGCTGATAGCTAACTGGGATACTCCCCATATTTAGAGAAGGTAATGCAAGTGAAATGTGATCTTTTCGATCCGCAATCATACGAACAGATCACAATGCCCACATTACAGAACGATGAATGCAGATTCCAGACGCTTCTAGCATCAAATCAGCAGACGTAAGGGTAAAACGCTACTTGGGAGCGAGCCATATCACTGAAGAGGATGAGACAAATTCAGTACATACGCCATTTAACTCTAACATGACTACAATCCAATACTAGTTTTGGAATTGAGATAACTTAATTTTCAGAATTTAGAGCATGTTGTACCAACTTTTGACGCAAAAGTACACTTTATAGTTCTCGTCTCATAACTATACATACAATATCACCTGTCATCCTACTCTTTCAAAACTACAGCACTCATATATTGCAAAAAATCATTCTGCTCAGGTCCCACAGTATTCACAATTTTAGTTGAGCAGCTCGCATACACTGTCAGTATCTTTCGGGGTTCCTACGTTTTAAATTTAAATTCAGGCTATGTAAGCCATTATCAAATATTCAATCAGACAATAACTGCAAATTTTGAAATACCAGGCAATCAATTTCTTCCCAAGATTAAACCAAATCAACTATTTTAGTAATTCCAAGAAATTAATATTTGATCTTGTTCCATAACCCATCGATATCGAAACAATAAGAACACCCTTACGAAGTCACGTGAAGACAATTCTTTCTAGAGAAATCTGTTGATGTCACATTCACAAACACGAAGAAATAGAACCTTCGAAGTTAGTTCGAAAAACATTATAAAACAAATATCAACACAACATAACATGATTCACCAGCCAATTTTCGTGCGTGACTTAGTCATGTCAATATAAAACGATTAAAAAAAGTTAACGCACAGCAAACGCTATATTCCATACTATATGTATTCCGGTTGTACAGACTTATTTGTAACTAATTAACCGGTACACGGTAGACAAAATAGTTCGATTTTAATTCCTGACTAACGGAAGGTTCCTATTTATCTCTCATCGAGTTTAAGTTAATTTGCCATATCCAACCTCCAAATTATCTACATAGTACTAACAGGTCCTATTAGGTTCAGAACTAGGAATTTTACAATTACCCTTAAGTCAAAAATAACAGACCCGTCATGTTATATAAATTATTATGCTCAATCATCTCGTAAATATTTGCTTTATATCAACTACGAGCAGCTTTGCCTTGAGGAAATGAATTCTCTAGAAATTACTAACGATAAGATCCAATAAGTTTCGAAAGTTTCAATATATCCACATTGACTCATCAAGTTCACAATGACAAATCTCAACACGATTTTAATAACAACAATACCAGCATATATTGTCATCACGAAATTAGCAAAATGTTATTATTAACAAACACACAAGCACAATGCACGTGCACCCGAATTTCTCCAATTCCCTTTCTAACAAATTACAAAAATATTTCAATTTTTCAATCCAACAAAAAATGTCACGACTGTTTTAACGCAAACACTATTTGATTGTAGTATCGGATCAAACTACCGGACACCCGTAATCAACATAAACATTCACCGTCAAGGAATCTAATCTATCTACAGGTATAACATTCGTAAAATAGGTACATTGAATTTCGAACACCAACCAGGAACTATCACATGAAATTCTTTCAAGCTGATGAGCATCCAATGATCCCACTCTGATACAATTTCAGTATTCAAATCGTCCATAATCTATTAACTATAGATCCTAGATAAGGAATATCCAATCAAGGTGGTACCTGGAAATAATTTTAAAACATAAAACAACAAGTCCAAAATATTATTAAAACCTTCTCAGTCCTCCCTTCTTCGAAACACTCTACTGTGGTATACAAGCTAACTTCAAAAATCGTCCCCACAAAAATTATAATTTCCCAAAACCCACAAGACACAAATTTAGCACACCTTGATCCACTGCCCAGATGAAGAGATGAACTGCATTAAAGCACTAAAAGTGACATATAATCGACATGACTCACAAGAAAAACACTAATGACGTCTTTTCCTTAACCGAAACCCACATCCTACAATACAACATCCATAAGTGTATAATTTCACGAAATATTAAAACTATATACATAATAAGTAAACTATAACATAACATAATCACTCCCACATCATAAAAACTCTTCGAAAATAAATACCATGATTATTAAGGCCATAATAATTTTTTAAACTACTTCACTCCACAATCAAACTATAAAGCACACACAATTCAATCCATCAGAAATACACAATCGAGTACCGACAAATGATCTATCTTCAATGACCGAACTTCATGGTAAAGCATGTAGTTTAAAATAATTCAAAGAAATACTTATTTCTTAATTGCTAATAACATTTTAAATACTCACCTCCAACATCACTATTTTTACGATACACATTCAAAACTTGCTGGAAATAATATTTCAATCCTTAATTGTTTGTTACTCCTGCTGAATTTATCGGGCCGTTGTTGTATTGTAACCGCTCTAAAATCTATAAATATCAGGGAGATTTAATTAATTAATTAATCAAGATATTTTGTTCATCATCATCACGAATCGTATGAGTTGCTCTGTGATTTCAAAACACAGTTTGATTGACAATTACGTGCATGTATTACTGACAATAAATGAAATCAAATTAATTGGTAATTTCAGGGTCACAAATTTTTAAGAAATTGGGGATGATCATGAGGTTACAAATTAAACGAAATTAGTGATCATTCCTGAGGTCAATCAAGTCACAAAACTGGGACCTGTGGGGACGATTAGGTTACAAGTTTAACAAATCTGAGGATTATGAGGAAATTAGGCATCATTAGTGATGATGATGATATTACAAATTTAACAATTTTTGGGATTGTGAGGCTACAAATTTAACAAATCTGGGGATAATTAAGCTACAAATTTAACAAATCTTGGGATTTTGGGGTTAAAAATTGTGGGAATGATGATGAGCTTACGAAAATACATAAATTAGTGATGATGGGAATACAAATTTGACAAAACTGAGGGTTGAAGTTCCAAATTATTACAGTTAACGTACAAACTCATAAAATAAAAATGTAAAATAAATATAAAAAGACAGATAGCAGAATCAGAAAGCTAATACAGATATGGACTCATCGGACGACAAGAAGAAGAGATTAGAAATAAAAATAAATATCCTCTGAAGAGACATTTCTGATTCATACTAACAAAATTCGTCACTTACTTTTAATAAATTAACAACAACAACAACAACAAGTGCGAAGAACTGCTGCTTTTGCTTTAAAGAGTTAAATCGTTGTGGACTATTCACTAAATAATATTGAATATTTATATATTAATATATAGAAATATACAGCTTGACTGCTTCAAATTCAAAGGTTGGATCAACTCTTGTTGTTCTTCTTGAAATGTTTCAATTGAAATTCTCACTCCTCCAATATTGCATTGATGCACAAAACACAGGCAGCAGGCTCAGGCCTTCATTTCAATTCTTGTTCATTTCAAATGTAATAACAAACGTGGGATATATAAAAACGCATGTATTATATACGCCTTATATGGGACTCGTTATATATCCCAACAAAACCAACAAACAGCAAAATACGCCAAAAAGCACCACGAAAATATTAGTATTGCGTATATACATAAAGTCACCAAAGTATCTAACAGTGCTAATTTTCACATTGAAGGGATACAAATTATCACTTTGAGATATTCCGCAGGTAATATGTTCGTCCCATGCTATATACATACGTTACGACTCAAAATCACTAAAGTATTTCAAAGTGCTATTTTTCATATGGCATAGATACAAATTAGTACTTTAGAATATTTACCGTGGGTAGTACAATAACTGTATACAAACCATGTTATATACATAATGCTCCCATACAATTCTTATGGGCTGTGGGCTTCCGTAAATGTGTTTTTATAATACATCGCCAGCACACAAAATCATAAAGTACTGATTTTTGTGTGGAAGGGTTACAAATTGGTACTTTCGGACCTTTCTCTCCCTGATGTATATAATCATTTCTATGGAATAAAGGCGGAGGTCTGTCTCAAGTAAAGTTCTATAAAGCAGCAGTTTCTTCGCGTTGAAGGGGCAAATGTAACTATCTTCACAGTTGGTAAAATGCAAGAATGAAAAAAAAAATCCAAATATTATTAGTTTTTAATGGAAAAGTGACTATATAATTTAGTTTTACAGTTGCAGAGAATGTTGTGGAATATTTTTTATATTTTTTAAAATTATTTGTATTTTAAGCAGCAACACAGTCGAGTTTTGCCTGCTGTAGACAATATACTGATTACAATGTAATTAAGGCCATGTTTTAAAATAAGATAGTCAGTTTTGCATTTTAATATTTTTTTGTGAAAAATCTTATTATTATTAATTCTTGCGAGGGAATGACTATGCAGATAGTCACATTTGCTTCTTCAGCGACCATTTCTGCTTTTGCCTAGACTTTCATACATAGATCCTTCCCTGCCTGTTAAGAAGCATTATGGTCTGCATGTGTATTTTTATTTATTATTGGGAATTAAATTAATTTTTTTTAAATTCTCATTTCATTATATAATAAATAAGTGATTAATTAGAATTTAATTAAATTAAAAAAATATTTTAATATTTTATTTTATTTAATAATTGTAATAAAAGCATTGATTCGTAATTTCATGTTATTTCCCGTGTCTTCCCCATGCTTTAGACTGAAGAGTTACGTGCTAGAATGGCAAAGTGCAAATGTTTTTTGTGCGGTCTTGATTGTTGTGTGTGTTCTGACTTGCTTGCTTATTACTATATTACAATTACATATGTTGTCGCTTTATTGTTGTATTGTAATGTTAATAAGTTGAACATTGTTGTATGCACTTGGTTGAGTAAGTTGTTACATATTTTTATTGCTCAGCTCAGCAACAGGAGTAGCAGCAGAATTATTGCAAAAATGAAATTGCATACATGCGTAAATTAGTAGTAGTGGGGTTACCGTTGGGTAACTTCAGTCAATTTGTTCATGCTTGGTGCTTAAAGGAAGAATTGCATTCTCGCAACTGTTGACGGTATTGTTGAAAAATGTGTGTGTGCAAAATGATATTATTGTATAATATTTTTAATGTTTGTTTCGCACTTTTAATGAAATAATTTGTAAATTGAAACACATTGTGTTCTGTGAAATTATTTGTAAGTGAAATCATATGTTCATATTATCAAAATATTATCAGGGAAATACATGGGAGACCATTTGTTTCAAAATGATTATTGTTGCTGCGGTGTGATAATAAGAAAAGCATTATGATTTTTTGATAGAGATAATTATATTATTATATAAATTGATGCCTTTTAAACAGACGTGTATTAAAAATGTAATACTCTTTGCATTTTTACATTTTTTGCACCTCACTTTATCCACGTGTTAGTGACTGTTGTGAGTATAGACATAGCACGTATGGTAGAGTTGTTATTGCAGGAAATGAAACAAGTATAGAGTGAGATCTGGGATGTTAAAGCATGTTTGATGAATATATATTATCAAGTTTAATCAATGGGCATGGCATAAACCATAATACAAAAATGTTATTCAAGTGTGTCTTTTTTGTGTGTTTTTATCTTTTTATTTATTACATGTTTTGCCTTCAAAAGTGTCAGAGGGCTTGTGCAGAATTGCGTATACGTGCATTATTATTTATTATTGTTGCGCTATATACTAGTAGTAGGATGTGTATGGATTGTATTGTGGACAGAGAAAGAAATTCTTGATGCAATATTCCTTTATTTCTTTGAGAAATTGTCTGTATAGTGAAAATATAAGGATATGTCATTAAGGACGCTTGACCTAAGATAAACTTCAACTGCTGCTGCTGGTTGGATTGGACATCTCCTTAAATTTCTGTGTAGACAAAGAATGATTCAATGATTGTTACTATATAGGAGCAAGTATATACATGTCTGTACTTACAGTTTTTACTTTGGTTGATGACAAAATAATCTTGAAATAATTTATGTAATGTGGTAGGTTCATATAGTAAATGTAATGTGAATGTTGTGATTGTGATTGCATGCATTTTATTAAGGGGCAAGGTGCGATTCTATCCTCACTCTATCGTTGTGCAAAATGATTGACGTAAAGGTAGGTAAGTAAGGAAAAGTAATTAAGATTTGCAATTTAAAGGTTGATAAAGCTAATTAGATGCTTACAGGAGGTTAGAATATGATCGTGAATTTTATTTTGCATTACTTTGGGAACAATCACCTTCATAAGTATATGTAAAACTGCTAAAATTTTAAGCTTGCACTTTTCCATCAAGATGATATACAATAATAATAATTTTTATTTTTCTACCATTTAGATGTAATTGTGAACTCGATGCTCAGAATGATGTACCATTACATTTGTTTGTTTTACTTGTATACAAATTTGCGTGTTCCCAGATGAAATGCAATTCCTTGATTTTTGTGTCAGTTTGTCGACTCACAGGAAAACGAGTTTCGTCTTTCTTGCGTTTTATGTTTAAAATAGACTGTGTGTTTGGTGTAATGGTAAACTGCTTTTTTCTAGTGAACTTTCAAAGGTGGCCACCTTCCCTACTTATAGGCCACAAAATAGGCAAGGATATAGGGTGCACCAACAATTTGGCCAAAAA
>JAQGAK010000418.1:0-82353 GCA_034696945.1 Lipothrix lubbocki
GCTGCTGCTGCTTCTCTTGGGCCTCTTGCTTGCTTGCTATATTATACTTACATACTATTCTATACTGTATTCTTACAGAACAGACCATTAAGTACACAAAATGTCTCACACCTATATTGCTTAATAAAGGTCCTCCACACTATGGGACTAGCCTTCCTACACGTCACTATTAGCATTCACAGATTGAATAAAGATAGGCCAGCAGTAAAAGCTGGATTGAGTGTCTTGTACAGGCAAGATATTATAATAATCATATACATTGCCAGTTCTTTGAAACAATTTCAAGTTGTGGACACTCAAGCCATTTCATTGCACACAAATGTTTTTTACCCATAACACTTGGCTTTGAATGCCTATGCTTTTGACTTCGCATAGCAAATGCACAGCTTTTGACTTTGCATTATTATGTATGCAAAACTTTTGACCCTTACATTACTTTTACACTGCTCTGTACATACATATACACAGCTCTGGACTTGACATAACGATTAGAACTTTTGACTCAACATTACACACAACTTTTGACTTAAGTTAGCTTAAGCTGAAGCAGTTGACAGCCAGTAAATAATTTCTTGCTCGGACACATAAAAAAATCTAAGACACAGAGAACCAGGTCCAGTGATGTCTTATCTCAGTAAAAAGCCAATGCATATTTCATGTTTGGAAATTATTCAAGTGAATAAAAAACCCATTTTACACTTTACAACATACAGATTGAACCTGGTGCCATACAGTTTTCCCTTTGGGTACAGGTTCGTAGAGAAAAAATTTAACACTTGAATGAATGGAAATGATACATTACACATGTAGTTGCTTTCTATCAGATACGTTATATGTATACATCTATGTATTGTGAACCTGTCTAATGTAGTAAACCTTGAAACTGTATAGCACAGCATATAACCTTGCATCTGTCGTGTATCAAACCATAGGCCATACGGTTCAAGAGCTGGCAAATGGAAGAGACCAAAAGCCGAGCAAAATAACCGTCAGAGTGAAACCCCCAAAAGAGGAAAAAGTGCGACCATGCAAAGCAAACTACAAGTGGCGGCCGCATTTTCTTCTATATCACGAAACTAAAGTAAAGTTCATTGCTATTCTAGGTAAATGGGAAGCTTAAGGTATTCCATTTCTCTCTGTTTCAAGAGTAACTATCTGTATATATTCAAAAGAACACACATGTATAAGATACCCCTTATTCATACGACTTGTAAGTCAGTTTGCTTTTTCCACTATTAAAAGACTTGACAAGTAAGTTTGGAATTTTAATATTTCTTTGTGTAGAGCAGTGAAGGATTCCCCAAAATATTTGCATGCAGTATATTGATGCCCATTTTGTTGGGTTATATATAATGGTGTACAAATAACATGAGTCGTTGAACGACCCAAGAAAATACCAAAGAACGTATATATTTGCTTCTCTTGTTAATAAATATGCATAAGTCCATAAAATTCAGATACCATAATATGAATTCATGCATATAGTAAAAGCAGTTGAGAGACACATAAACCAACTGTTTTAACGTTCAGCCTTTGAAGCTCACATACCTACACACATACATATATACACGGGCTTTTAGCGCTCAATCCCTTGAGAGGCTCTAGGAATGACTACATCGGAATAATATGACTTGACTGACTATAACATGACCTTTCAGCTCATTCTCTCTCTACTTATTTACTTATCTTGGGGAGCATCCAAGTACAACGGTTATTGAAATAGAAGGTGTCATACCCTTTTTCATGCGTTAATGTTTTATTGGGAATTAACTGTAATGTAACGATGTTGCGAAACAACGAAGTACAAATTGTCACATATGAAGTGATATGAGTTACAATTTTGCATAAAATACTTATATGACTTAATTTGTAAACCATGAATGATTGAAACTATTTTAGTTTCTTTTAAGTTTTCTTATTGATAATAAGCGTTTTAGCTGATTGCCCCGTTCAAGATGTAGAGTTCAAGACAATATTACGCATAACGCACAAAATATTCATATACACACATTGAAAGACTTACGAAGAAGCTTTTAATGTGTGACTCAACATAGCTCTACATTTCCATTAGTCTCATCTCCTGAGAAACCCTTAAAGTCTTTTTAGCAATAAGTTAAGACACGGAATAATTCCATTGAGCAAAAGTCTCGAGGATTTTCTTTTATTATTTTCATTTCTTATTATATCCTCCGCGTCACTTCCAGTCTAATGTGTAAATAGTCGAACATGAGGAGTCATTTAAAAGCTTCTTCATCCCAACCCCGGTCTCTATTCCTATATATACCAAGGTCCACATCTCTACCATTGCCGAATATTATTAATGCATACGCATATTGTCAGGAGTCAAGGATGAAAGAATCATCATCATCACACACACACACAGAGTCCTACTTTAACAGGCTCAAATTATTACAGACCATTTTAGATTCTAATTTTCAGCTATGGGTTAATGAGCCATTGTCACTTTACAAACTTTGTTATTCTTTCTCATGGTGTAGTTCATTGTATGGTAATATCTTATATTCACAAGTACAAATTACTTTTATATACTCTAAAAAGCATATTTATATTAGTAGAGAATATACATACATATAATTAAACTAAATACACTTGTCTTCAACGTTCCCATCATCAAGCTACAAACCATTTAGAGGTATAATGTATATGTACAATCTGAACGCTGTAATAATGTCTTCTGTCCGTCTGACTGAACAATAATTTCCAACAGATGAGCTTCCTATATGTATACAAAGTTTTTCCCTAACTTGACAAAAACTAAATTTGAACAAATCCAATTCAGCATGCAATCTTGTGCTATAAATTATGTAGATTGCAGTGTCGAAGCCTCACTGCACAAGTCTGTAACAACACCGTCTACATTGAGTATTTGAGGAACTACACATGAATATGTACACGCAAATGATACGCACATATAGAGTACAAACTATAAGGGTTGTATGTAGCTCTAGAGGGAAAGAATAAACTTTTATAAAAATGCCCGCATTTACAAAGACTGGCAGAATTAAAGTTTTCCCTTTCTTTTCATGAACTTAGGAAATAGGAGATCAAAGAGGTTTGTCTTTTTAGAACACTCCTACTGGAACACACAAATCTTAATGCGAATTGTCTGTTGATAAAAAAATACTGCTGTGTTACTTCAGTGGGTGAAATGCTTCCCTACTGATAAAAAAACGCAATTTTCCTACTGGTAAAAATTTCTCGTTCTGATAAAAAACACAATTCTGCAGATCAAAACTACAATTCTCCTGTAGATTTGACGCCAAAGAGTTATGCTTTCAATTAAAGTCTTGGATTTAACGAACATAAATCGATCCCATCGATTAGACTTGAGTATGTATGGAGTAATGACATTGTCTAGTGTCAAGCCTTGTATTTTTATTTTGTTTCACACAGCAGTACCCTTTTCCTATAGACTTTTTCGACTTCTTGCTGGTATAAATATAAATTTACGTACTCTGATTAAAGATTAACAATGAGGATTTACTTCCTGATTGCAGCTTTTTTGTGTATATATTTGCGTGTATAAATTCCGAACTACGGGTTATGTTACAACGTTTAGACTGTGTATTAAAGCGAGAAGCTATACAGTTGTTTTTTTGAAAGCGAACAGTGTAAAGTTCTAGAGATGAAAACTGTGTCCAGGGAATGAAATTCCTTTAAACTTCCTGCTCCTGGAAGCATGTGCCTTTCCGGTGTTCCTTTGGATATACTTATATTTACATATGCTACATCCCTCCAAAGATAAACCATAGTGTTGGTGTAGTCATTGGAAATAAAACGGAGAGCGTAATTAAATCTTAAGCTACGGTAATAACCCAGTTGCACAGTTTTCTCCCCAGTGGAAAATGAGCTCGTAGCCATCTAAAACTATCTGCAACTAAACCGTACTTATGTCGACGTTTTATATCCAAACTCTGACAAAATCACGCTTGTTCTTTGCTACATCCTTTTACATTGTGGAACGGTGATTGCTCCTGTTGCTGCAGTGGTCTTGCCCTAGACATATTAAAGCATTACGCCGGAAAAAACTGATATTTTCTAGTTATTCCTGAACTTTCTACCACAACTAATTTCCATACGCAACCCTTATGTTCCAAAAGTGATTTCTGAATAACCCTCCTGCCTTTTTCTTTCCCCGTTCTATATATGAACCATACTTGTAATAAATTGACACCTGCTAACACCGTTCCCAGAAGTTTGCCTTGCTATAGAGACAAAGATTCCTTGACGAAGGAGTACAAATATACTATACTATATACTAAATACTATACTATACTGTGCTTATTTGCCATTGAAGGTGCAGAGATTTTCGAGGGAAACTCATAAAGTTTCATCTGCTGCTGCTGCTTTCTTCTTGATAGTGTAATATTCTGCATATTTATACTGCGCAATGCTCACCATATTGGTTGCAACATTGTAAACACTAATGTAGTAGCGGTAGTCAGGATTGTAAATGTAGATGAAGGAAATTAAAATGGAACAAATTAAACTTGGTGAATCAATACGTTAAAGTTGGTTGCTCCTGATAATCGGCTCCTCTCATTCCACAGTCAAGAGAGATTGTAAACTAACGATACGGCAGAATAGTTACGATTTCATGTAAGCATGACTTCATTTCACAAAACCCTCATTCCGTCAGCAATGAACATGCTCCAAGTATCAAAACGCTGTGGAGTATTTGCAACTTTAGAAACTATCTATATATCTTCTTGTTTCAAGCCAAAAAGCACACAACAAGCTTTTCATAAATTTCTAGCAGTAGTTTCATACATACCACCCACCTTTAAGTAAATAAATGAAAGTGGGATACTTACATATTTAGGCGAATTTTGTATGCGAATCGCAAATGTGTATCTAAAAACGCACGTAGTAGATACTATACAAGTAACTGTATTGTGTGCAAGATATAGTAAGCTATTGTGAACTTACATACATGAGTATCATATATATGAGAATTTATATTTAGAATGTATCCATAAACACACAAAATGTCTTTTTGAGCTTGTAAACGCTTATGTATAGGAGGGTTTTTATGATTGTATTGGGGACTGTAGGGAAAACGGTGCTGACGGAGATGGCTGAGAATGCTTGTTGTTACTTATTGTATGCACATACATGGGTATATAGTTAGGTCGCTAATATTAGGACAAGAACGACATAAGATTTTACATTGAATTACTTGCTTTGTGCACTGCATTTCATTAGAATTTACTTTGCATTTCCCATATTATTATTACACCTCACGAATCGGTCCGGTCGGGATAATTTCTTCCCTTCGCTCTTTATCTTGCTGTTGTGAAGAGTCTACATGTTGGTTAAGATTTTCAACGCTCAGCCACATGAGTCTTCCTCACATATTATTCCTAACAACAACAACAAGCATTACTAACAAAGACTAACGACATGTGTTACTCACGCTTACAAGTATACAGCACCAACATGTATTGTAACATATAATGCTCGCACAAGCATTTGTTTTACTATACTACAAATACATATAAAATAAATAGAACACAGAGATAGAGATATAAATGCACTAACTTCATACTACTATTATTATAACGTCCCTTGCCAATACATGCTCTACACCTTCAGACATGCATAAGTGCACCTCTCCAACATGCATTACCTTTACAACACACACACACATATGTCTAGTACTTGAGTTAGTAAAACACATCACAACCGCAGAGAAAGACATACACACTGCCAGCATACTGATCTTCACACCGTCGTCGTCAGATCCAACCTGACCCTGTGACCTTATATAGCTCAATTTACATTTTAAGACCCCTTTGCTTACTTTATCCATTCTCCACGTTGTTGGTTTGGTTGAGCTTCGTGTGTGTGAGAGTGTCATGCATAATGTACGGATGTTAACTTCAAACCATGTTAAACTTAACTATATCATCTTCACCCTTCCCTCGTATCTTCACCCACAGTGCACTGAATGTGAGTTGTTTGGACATGAGCAACCATTACTCGTTTACATGCTAACACGTTAGATTCCCTCCGAGGAGAGAAGAAGAGTGTGTTATATTTTGAGTAGGATTCGAGCCGCTTGGAAAGTCCTGGTCGAGCAAGTAATACATACTTACACCACTGTAAACACGTATGTGTTTCCATGTAAAATGCATGCTGCAAGATCTAAGTACTCTTAAACCACAAGAGAAAATGAGCCGAGTACTATGCAGGAGCACGTTGGTCCAGAGCATTCAGAGAGCCTGAGAGTCTCACAATTGTGTACTATATTTCATGATGTAGGATTGTAGTCCAACTATGTTGAGCTTGCAAAGTGCTTTATAACAAAGTATATTTAATTGTATGTATATACAATACGCAGGTTGTAGTAGTCGGTAAGTTTCCTAAACTTGAATTGAACTGTGAATTGAAGGCTATGCAGGGGATCCGGACAAACGAAACGAATTTGCTAATGTCTCATGTGTAAGCAAAGCATGTAAGTGTGCAATAATCATAATAATACATAGTGCTGCGATAGGAACCACAGTGGCGAAAACCCTTAAACAGAGGTATACAATCCTATCATACACATGAGAGCAACAGCATTAAAGGAAATTTTCCTAAACGGTTACTCAGAATAAATGTACTGCTAACGCTAATAGTAATTTAAATGGCACATAAACCCAAGACAAAGTAAAACCCCCGTGTGCATAAAAAATACTGAGAGAAACGCCCAAAGAATTTCCAATGCCTCCACTTATTATTATGCCGTCGTCTCCTACTGCACTTACTGATACACATTTCTTCTCCCAAATGTGCTGTTTATGTATTGCTTATTGCTCCATGCCTTTACTCTGACATACGTAGAATTACAGAATGAGTTGATAGAATTTACTATACGGGCTAGATACAGAAGAATCCTCCATCCAGGAAATAAATGCTCCCTCTGTATGAGTAAAATATGTATATTTTCAAGTAAAGCGTGTAGGCATAAGCGCTAAATCCCATCATCACTGTAATATTTCAGATTTCTATGCATTTAAAAATAATATATACGAGTGTTTTCCTCTCTCGTTGAAAGAACCTAAAGTGTCCGTGCTTTCCTTGTATTTACCCAGGAATTTCATCCACTTGAGAAGAGAAACATTCAGAATTCAGCATTACTTTTTAAAGCACAAAGGCGCGCGTACAAATATAAAGAATGTCCTCCAACGTACACACATGTGTTCACAAATGTATGCATAGTTACAGTGAGATATTCATAAATTCAAATAACAGAACTTGAAAACTACTACCAAAAGCAGAAGAATATTATTCTTTCTGTGTATATAGGTTTACAGTGTTTGTGCACAAGATTGATACGTCATGTGAAGTACCTCATTTATTTTATACACATTGATAAATACAGCAAAGATTACAAACGAGAGGGAGGATTATGATGCAAAATCATGTCAAGTGGCAGTGCACTTGTAATATATAGTTTGCTGCTTGTTTATATAAATTTGTATATATTTCAGCACATTTCAAATACGCGATCTCATAGCACTTTCCTTCTACCATTTCATATCAATCCTTTTTTTTTTTTTTTTTTACTTTTCCTCAAGTATATTCCAGTGAAATGTCCCAATAAATCGTTCCACTACTCTGTATTTAAAACTGGGTTCAATAATATACATGTTCATAAAACATTACCATAAAAGCAAAAACAGTAAACACACCGTGTATAGCAACCGCGCTATGGAGCTGAAATTACACACCCTATTTTTTTATTTGTTTTTTCCCTACCAACCAAGCGAAACGTGCGCGCTTGTAAATATATTAAATATGCATACGGTTATTTTTTGCTCAGCCTGATTGCATTTGCTCATTGTAGTGTGTAAAAACTAAAGACGGGTAGATTTCTTTCGACATTGAGGATATTGTTCCATGTAATGGAATGATATGGCTGACTAGTGAGATGAAAATGAAGGCTAGAGGAAGATCAGAGTAAAATAATATATGGCTCCATGGCTGTCGAAATTTGATACGATGGATTTTCATGTATGATTTTCTACTCTCACTACCCTCACTTAGAAAAAAATGACGAAATTCATCGTTCATATTGTACGACAAGATTCATAATGCTGGGCATTGCTCACAATAAAGATAGAGTTCATAATATAATGCAGTGTTTAGATGTTAAGACAGAGGTTCATTATTACCGTGATCATGTTCATAGTGTACAAGACGACGTTCACAAATGAACTGCATACTACGTTCTTCATAAGTAAAGATAGGATGAGTCGCCGTGTTGTCTGGCCCGCTCTATATATTATGCACTTACTGGACATCCCAGTCTAATCGAGACTCATCTATGGGTGAATATTATATGTACGGCTATAACATGCACGACGTAATATTACACTCAATAAAGTATGCACGCCGATGAAAAGACCTCCAGAAATGAAATGAAACGGAAAAAAATGATATAGAATGTGAAAAGACTCAGTTTCAGCGTGACTGACGGTGAACATTATGTGCTCTGCAATGCCATGACATGTCACATTATAACACGGCGAGTTGAAATATGAATAAAAAATTTTTTTTCTTTCTTTCTCTCGTCTTTATGTTTTTCATCTTATGCTCCAGTCCTGTTCTTACATACTAGCCATCCCCTATCATAACATAATCGCCAGACACTAAAAGATGTACATGAGTCTTAAATTAATATTAAAGGTGTGTAAGAAGTATGTGTGTATGTGCGCATTTCTCATTTTCTGTGTCAGTGAGTCCAAGCCGGTCATTCAAGTGTGTGCAAGTTTATAACATGAAATGGAGGGAGAACCTAATAGTTTATGTAGTTCCAGTGCCAAGTCCTGTGAACATGAATCTACGGCCAAATACATAATGACGCTATATGAGAAACTATTGGAATAAATTTCTTCCTATAAAAGTATGTATATAGTAGTATATAGGCTTCGACAATATTACATTACTTCTTTAAGCCTCTAGATCCTCATGTTATACGCATATGTTTATCTGCTGGTATGAATGTATATGCCAAGAAGGCTATGCTCCGGTTTCTCTAATGAACCCCCACTATATGTTGAATCTAGACAGAAGTGCATATACATACACTGTAGGTAGCTTATGCAAGAGAAATGGCTCAATATAAAATGGCACGGTTTCATATTAAGATAATATATGGGAGATTATAGGTATAATAAAAGTGACCCAAGTGTCTAGGACTGGACCAGACCACTTTTCATTTGATCTTTATGGTCCCATTCCCAGTGTCAGCTTGGTCAGATAGATCACAGGTAATGGTGACCAAAGTACTCATGCGGTTGTAAACTCATCATGATTTTTACTCTATGTCTGCACTTATACTTACTACGTTATATACACCTACAACCCCCTGATACTAACTCGTCATACACTAGCAAAACATTTCTTTTCTTATTAGAAAGAACAACAAGCAAACCAGAACAACAAGCTTTTTCTGCTTAATCTGAGGATATTACATCCGAGAACGACATGAGAACTCACAATAAGAATAAGTAATATACGTTGTTATGAGTGGTAATAGACATCGTAATATTATGCAGTTATATATTTCTGACAGGGGAAAATCGAAGGCAGAGGTATTATATAAAAATGATAGCTCTTGGTAGTTTTTCTCCTGTAATATCTAATAACCCCGCTGATTCATCGAGTCCACCCAGACGTCGCAATAACAACAAACCTGCCCCTTCTATACAGTGATATTGTAATAGCCAGAATTTAATACTACACACTTATGCATGTAAACACACTTAATACAAAAACAGTACATTATATGTTGGATAAATGCAAATAATGGTAGCATATGTATTGTATACAGAAGGAGTTGAAAGAACGGGAAGAACGTAATAATCTTGAACAGTCATAAATACAAATATACATGGGCATGTTAGTGAATATTTTATGAGATGAGTCGAGGAGCCCAGTAAAAATCTAAACCTCTGTTTCCAATCCATTTTATAGATTGGCCTATCATTTATTTTCCCTTGGTCACACAATGGATTTGGCTGTATGTAACTACATGCACTATGTTGACGGTGGTTGTACAAAACTACATAAAATATGTTGATTACATTTTCTGTACAGTTTCACCAAACAAGTTCCGCTTCTCGTTCCCTGTGAACCTCTAGAGTGGTTGTTTACTTACCGCCCGTCTAACAATATGAAAAATCCCGAAGACGAAGGAGCCAGATTGTGGCCAAGTAGTAAAGATTTCAATAGCAAAATATATACATGTATGTAGCAAGCACAAATGAATGTACCTAGCTACCACAAATGTCCCTGGCTAAGACAGTACTGGGAAAATGTTCTAGACGATATACTCAAATGAGACTACTGCTACTGCTGGTTCTTACAACATAAACTACAATAGAAAATTCAACCATAATGTATAATATATAGATTGATAAAATACTACGCGGTCAGTTTCTTTTCAAAGTCATCTTCATCTTAACTATGTACCTTTTTACACCACACCACCACAGTAAAAGAGGACTTGAACTAACCAGAGCACTTTGGACTTCTCTTCTGCTCTTTTTCACAAACCCTCACCCAAGACTTATATATAATAGATAGCTTTAATATAATAGACATTTTGTTATGAAAGAAGCGCTAAGGTACAGTTTATTTACTTTGTTTTTCTTCCACACTAACATGCTGTTGTACTCCTTGGTACATACAATTTCCCTCGTCATAGGTCTTCCTGCTATAAGGATCATACAATAGCCTGTGTATAGTTAACCCCAGCACCACGTAAAAGCCATAGTGATTGCATGGATGGGAAAATCTTCTCGAGAGCAAAGCGTAAAAGTTTAAAGTTAAACAAACTTTTTCAGCTTTCTCATAGCACAATGTCAAGTCATATGGAAAAAAGTATCCAACCCAAAAAAAGGTATTTCATCTTTTACAATATCGTTATAAGAAGAAGGATGTTTGCTATTTTGTTAACTTTCTGCTCTTGTCTTGATTAAACAAGCACAGGTAAGGTGCCATGTAGTAGAAATATGAAGGACCTTGTACAAGGTGCTAAGGCTTCGTAAGTGATCACGTTATAGTATCTATACAAGCGTGCTCGCGTATAGTATCTATCATGTTCGAGAAGGAAAGTTGCTAAGAATGAAATAGGCTCTAGTATAACTGAACCACCAGGTAAAAAGGTGCTCAACGTAGAGATAATGATAGCTATAAAATATAAATATATATGGCGTACAGCGGAGTAGCAGGTCTCCGTCTGCTTTACAATTCGTCATTGTCACACAGGTGCACCGATCTTACTATTTGCCTAAACCTTTAAAATAACACTAACGGATACTAAGTAGGCTGCAAAATGTTTACGTTTCATGAATGACTGGTGCTGAAAGGAGGGATGGAAGGACCTTAAATTAGTTTGTATATTTTGCTTAAGTAGTTACTATGTACGGTATCGAAAGAAACATAAGCGAATCGTAGTAAGATAAATGAATGTTGAAGTACTGCGTTGTAAACTCTAGAGTATCGAAATATTATGGCTATAAACTATAAAAATATCGAAAGTATTGTAGTTCGAAACTTTCAAAATAGTGCCGAAGTAGTAAGGTTGTAACCTACCAGAGTATCGTTATAAACTGCGGGTTCCAAAAAATAATACCAAAAGCAGAACCCTACACCCGGTGTTGTTAGTAAAACTTTTACAGACAACGTATCTACGAATAGCTAAACAAGAAGGGAGAGACAGTGGGGAGTTTAATATTCATGGAGGTGACGATAAGCGCCAATCATCATCATGTCAACATCATTTATACAGTAAAGGACTATATAGCGTAAACTTAAAAAAAGAAATTGACGTGAACTTCTCTATATTCTTAACAATGTTAAGTACTTAAAGTATAGACAGATGAGATACACACTAGTATGCTGTACTGTAGAGACTCCAAAGTCATTTAGTGGGGCCTGACAAAAAGACAATATGAGAATATGCTCACCTGAATATTTTGGATGAGTTGTTGACACGCAATTGGGGGAACTTCCTTGCCAATGGACACGACAATATTCTCATAGCCGCCGTTTTCGTTGATGTGAATGTGGGACATGACTGACGGGAACAAGACGGACGACGACATGAGCAATAGAAATAATAATGATGATAAAGTGACACTGACACTGAGAAATGGTCTTCTCGTAGTGATCGCAGTAGTTTTAGGTCTGCTGGCTGGCCTCTGGAGAACCCGCCGCATCTCATCTTGCCTGGTAGGACCCAGTTCCGGTCGTATTTCCTTCATCACACGATTCGTTTCCATTTTCACTGTACTGTTCTATTATGTAAACTATATCGTATGTGACGACAGAAGAGAAGAGTTTGTAAAGGAGTACGTGCTCGATTTTTTATTCCCTCCGTCTTTTCTCCTCATTCAACCCTGGACTCAAAGGGATGCTTTTATATAAAATGTTACTGTTATATATACTATGACAACTACGATAGAAGACAGTCATATAAACTTGCTCACAAGAGTTTCTTCCCTTTGGATATTTCGTTTACACACTCAATTGTGCTCTTGCAGAATTTTCTCCCCGTTCTATCAACTATTGGATATGCACGGAAGATAAGTTAAATATCAGTACACTCCATGTACTAAAGTTATATGTCAGCGGTATGTACGTAATTATGTTAAATATCAACACAATGTATACGCAATATCTATATACTTACATGTATTTGGATTTGATACATCCAAACCAAGAAGCAACAAAGTTTTTTGTATGTACTTTAAATTTACTTGCCGGTTTCCGTCCTGCCTGACTCCAGAACAAGAAAACCCTTGCTACCTAACTGACACTGAAATTGCCCGAGACCATCAACGTATATAGCAATGGAGTGAAAAGTCGTGGTCCACCCCATCAAGCTCTCCAGAGTATATCTAGGAGCTTATACTATACACAATAACAACTCTACGAAAGTTTTTTAAAAAAAATGTGACGACGTTCCATCCACGTCAATGTATCCCTCGATTGCTTTACTATTTATGTCGTCACTAGACTGAACAAGATCTCGCACTATAAGTTCAATTTTCACTAGAGAATTAAGAGTTAACAAGTGTGTAGTAGTGTTCTTGTAGATATAGTTCTATAAAACTTTTTACTCACAGCATCAACACCAATTTGAACACTGGACCATATATGGTTTATTTATGGTTTTGGAAAACAAGTGAAAGCATTTGAATCTTCACTGTATAGTGATACTTTCGAGAATATTTACTTTCCAAGTATTTCGCTGAAAGTACATTAGCTAATCAAGTAGCTAAAATGTTTTTACGGGGAAATCGCAAAAATGTTAACGTGTCCTCGTTGCGGAAAGTATACAACTTCCTCAGTTTTAAGTTCTCGTTTGTATGAAGAAAACTGCAGAGTAAAGTGAGGATATGTCAAAATGAGGAATTTAAAGTACTGGGATTTTTAAGTCGTCGAATATTTCAACAAACTAGGTGTGAGTTCTTTGTGTGCATCTCATGCAATCAGTTGTTGTTTGTTTTGTTGAGAGTGTTTTATTCCTGTGACACAGAAAAAGTCAGAGCAGTATGTAGCTAGTCAAATAAAGTGAAATTGAACATGTCAGAGGAATTTGGAGTCGAGTTAAATAATGGAATCTACTCAAGAACCGACAGGGAAACAAGTGATCTTTACGAATTTGTTGTAGTCTTGCTATTGTTCTTGTCGTTGTAGTTGTTGTTTCCTTTTTGTGGAACCAGGATATATGAACATGGGAGACTACATTCATAAAGGACCACAAGGTAAAAGAGAATATATCTCGAGATCGGAAACTCCACCTAATTTAATTCACTTGACTCGGTTTTGTTCCTGTGTTCTCATTTGGCACCTTATTAATCACTCTGCCTTCTACTTTTAGGATAGATACTCGGGGTAGTCTCCGTCGACAACGTCCAAAACTCCTTAAAGAATCCTCTAACTTTCGGTTTATCACACCCCGCGATATATTCTGCTTGTCGACTTCCTTTTTCGCAACATTCAAAGCTGCACTTGTAAACTCTTGTGATTTTCTTTGAAATTCCGGCTCACCCAATAAGTCTTGCTATGGTTTGATAGGAAATTTCTTAAGTATTCTTCAGACTCTAGGAGAGCAAGGAGTGTTCTTTAAAACGAGCGTACTTACAATCGGTCTTATAAAGTATAATTGGGTGCTACTTTAATACCATAAAGTCATTTACACCAAGATTCGGACCACTGTCTGAATGTTTTACTATATCAACCAGAGCCGAACTTGCGAGTGTGTGTGTGTGAAGTTTGAAACACGGACACTAGACTGTATCTCACAAGAGTTGATAACATAAATCTTCCCAGTCTCTATCTATACTGGCATGAACTGTCGAGATTTTCTAAAAGTAATAGTTGTCGACCGTATAAGATATGTATATATAAATAGTTCAAATAGATTCAAACAAAGTCTTGTCTAATAGAGTGGGTTCACCCAAGTTGCTATATAGGTATACACAATGATTATAAGTATACAATGACCCCAAGTTATTCAAAGTATTATTTGTCGGGATTGTGGGCTATAATACTTGCATCCGCAAAAAGAGGTAGTACTATATAAACTCCTGGCAACGGAAATGTCCTCTTGGCACAATGTACACTGCTTTTATAATGGATGTATAAGAGCAGCAGTAGTCCGTAACCGGTGAACCTCCAGCCGCCCGAAGAATTAACAAACGGATCGTCAAGAGCGTGAGTATTTAAGTGTATATTTTGGGTGGACTAAGTCAAAAGGGTTAATATCCCACTGGTTGTACTACACGCACCTAAGCTTTTAAATCCTGACGTAATTTGAGTCTTATCTTCAAATCTGATTCACATTAAAATTACTTAGTGACTCTCCTGAGAAGTTGGAATCCGCGTCTACACCGCCTTTTCGCCTTTATTAAGGACCTTTCGGTTACATACAAACTTGCGGAGTCTTGTTTTAATGTCGTAGACGTTTTCACCAAGAATATCAACATATACCGGAGGACTGCCACCAACCATGTATAAAATCTTGGAATATGGAGCAGTAGCAGCGAGCGGTAGTAAGAAATCAATTCACGTTAGATTCAAAAGTATAAATCACTTTGTAGTCATAATTTATTTCCCGTTGCTACATACAAACGGCGTAGTTGAAGTTATTCATGGACGAAAGTAAATAGTTTTGCAATAAATAGTTATACTATTAATATATCATATTACTTTGAATTTCTAATGCTTGATTTCAATTGCAGGACTCTGCTCCGGAAGTGGATGGCGACTTTGGAAATTATTACTCGTCCAGGGTTTTCCGTTTTTGATGTTCTTAATAATAATTCTCAGTACTCCTATTTTCCTCAAATGGGTGATTATTCCTGTTGTAACCTTTTCTTATATAGAATTCTACCTTCACTTTGTAATACCATTTGATGTGGGATTACTACAAGTTTCTTTTCATTTCTGTGTAAATTTCAGCAGTTTTCATGTGCGTGCACTCGTTTACAAGTTGTTGTTGTACTAGGTTCGTGAGTAACTTCAGTCTTGCAACGTGCCTTGGAATGCCTTCTTTGGATTCCTCTAGTCGTAATTTTGTGATATGGAGAAAATATATAAATAGTCAAGGCGGCAGTTGAACATGCACTAAGTACTTGCATAAAGTGAGTTAGGGACCTTCAGATGTGAGTTAATGAGACACGTATTAATGAAGCTTAATTAGCCTCCAGTGATGAAGACAGGACTTGTTGTATGGGGGAGTTTTGAGCTTCAAATATAACGATTCACTAGTTTGATATTATTATAAGGACGCAAAGCTTTCTGATTTGCTTCCAACGATCGTAAAATAAGAATATGAGATTGCAATAAAAGAACTATGTTGGAGAGGAGAAATCTTTTCGGAGATGCCAAAGCAGCAATGTCCAGAAGACTCCGGGCTTATGCAGTAAATCTCAAATGCCACAAGATCCTTGTTATTACCGACGGTCGGTGAGTTACTGGTACTTATTGTTCTTATTTTTGTTCCTGTTCACCACCGCACAATTTTTTTTATATATCTATAGTGTGAGCTGTGTCTGCCTTGAGCCAAAACCGTCGTATTCGATCAAGATAGATTTCCTCATGGTCTTAAATAATGGGTAAATCTGAAAGACACACAACAACACAAGTAGGAGTATATCTCGCTGGAGCAACATACACACGATCACACGAGTGTAGTGCAACAACGAACAGAACTTTATATGATCCTCTCAGCTCGATAGCACAGCGTGGACTGCCGTTTGGAAAAGCGTGAAGCGAGCTCAAAGCCTGATTCCCCTGACTGCCTTCCTTGCTTGTATAGTATATATCTACAACTCTCCTCAACTCTCTTCATGTGTCCTTTCACTCTCAGTCAGTTCGTGGGTCTCCTCTCCTGTGTGTACATACCTCTGTACTTGCCCAAATCGAAGTATCGTGGAAGCTAAAAGCTTAGTTAGTGAGTGTATGCCGTAGGAGCGAAGAGGATAGGAGGATGGTCTCTTATGTATCTCCAAGGTAATTCTCTATGTCAAAGAATCTCATCCATCCACCTGCTTATACTTCACCATACAGAAAACAAGTAACAAGTTTTCAGTGTGCCATTCCTTATAGTTTCAAACATAAGAGAGGGAGAAAAACAACAACCCTCATCTTTTTTCACAGGTAGATACACACTAAAGTTTTTCCCTCCGTTCTACTATTGCTTCCTCTTTGATCCACAGGACAACTCGGCATGCTCTTCGGAGAGTACATATCGGAAGGATTAATCCAGGCAGAAGACAAGGAATCTTTCAATTCCCCACTGCTATTATTGTCGTTCCATCAAGTTCCGTATTGTTAGATTCCTTATTCTTATTATTAATATTTGAACTTCACTATATTGTACATAGGTATTACTCAACTACCATATCCTGATTCCAACTTATGAGGTCGCTACGTTTCTCATAGCTCACCATAGTAACAAAACTTATAGAGCACAAGCTTTGAAGCTTTAGAGGCAACAACGAGAGTAAAGATCATTGGAGCGTTAGTCAAGGATTTTAATCTTTCTTTAGTTTAATATACTCTTGTACCTCCAAATTATTGTGATAATCCTTTTAGCACTGGAAAAGGGTCTCTGGGTTCTAAGAGAAGGTTTGAATTAGGAAAAGGAAAAGATTGCTTTAAAGCTACTAAATTCTTTAATAGTTTCATTCGAACTCAAACAAACAAGCATAATTTCAATAAGGAAAGAAGAGTTAAAAACCCAAGCGGAATTAAAGTATTATGGCAATTTGTAGTTTGTTCAAGATGTGATGCTGTAACGGCTTTCAAATCTTGAATTCTATAGGAAATTGTGCGTAAGGATATTCCTTCAAACTCCAAAAGAATCCAGCTGCAATTTGAAACTTATACAACATCCAGAGTATTTCACGGCTAAAATTTTTGGTTATGTATCTATACATATGTGTGAATATGTATGTTGTATTAATATGTTAGTTTTCACTAATGCTATGCATACGGGGCTTAGGGTCTTTGGGTCTGATTGTGAGTCAGTGAGGCGTAGTTCGTGTATACAAGAGTGCCACTCGAGCTAAACCACTAATCCGGGCAGGGCTTAAAAAGCTTAAAGTCTTAAATACGGCTACATTATTTTTTAAATTGTTGTTTGTGTGTAGTTAGCTGGTAATCAGGTTGGATGACTTAATCTTCTTTTGTGCACTCGTTCTTCCTGTCATTAGGTCAACAACGCGAGTACGCACTCAACACTGGAATTCTGCTTTATGTACGTGAATCTCTTCCCTGAACCTCCTCAGTCCTCAGCGGATGACCTATAAGAAGGAAAGGAGATGGAAAGGTGAGACGAAGTGAAACTAAAATCTCTAATGAAATATGTCCAGATAAGCACATGGGCATTACATTACATTATATAGTTATTTAGGATGCATTTTTAAAAAATGTAAAGGTAAACTGAATGTAGCGCTGTGTTTACCAAGTAATTGCTTAACTTATACTATAAGCAAGGAAAGGAAATTAGTTTTTCTGGATCCTATTTGAATGGGCAGGATTTGTGTCCGCATTTACATCCTACCTGTTCACAAGTGTGGATTTTTAATTGTATTAGAAGGCTCTTGTCATGATCTTACATCCGTAGGACGACGGGTGTAGTGAATTGTATTGTATTTCGGTGCGGTATTGTTAAATTCACTATAGAGGCTTGATGTTGCGTGCAGTGCATGTGAAGAAATCTGCCTCGATTTAGGAATGCATTCGTTTTGTAGGTATACCAACGTTCAGTGCTAGCCGGTATGTATGAGTTCGTAAAAATATACTTCCCTGCACAAAAGCCTATATAGGATGACAAAAACTGTTGGCTGGAGTACACAGTGTATAAGCCACGTGTTTGACTGCTTTTGCCATTTTATTGTCAAGTAATAACGTTTTTTTCTTTTAGCGAGCTTTTTAATGTTTCCACCAGCTTATCATAATGTCACATCAACTGCACTTGTACAAATTCCTTTTATTTATGTGCAATTGCCGAGATAAGCACGCTTGGCAGGTCGGACTTTAGCATCTCGTGAGAGGTACACGGTGTTCTTATGAATCTCTTATTATCTGCCCGCCTTACTGATGCATATTATTGTATTTCTACGGAAACTCGTAGGGGTTAACAATTGTGCATGGCACTCAACTCACTGGTGTCCTTAACTTGACGGGATGTAGAGTAAGCGTCTTTTTTTTACATTGTGCACTGCACACCATTGTATATGCGCTTTTTATATTATCCGCAGTATTTTAGATGCGTTTTTATATAGTGTTTCCATTGTAGTAGAAGCGTCTCTAAATGAAATTAAGTATTATGTAAAGGTTTTTGCAAGATGTGCCGATGATGGAAAAGACCTTTTACATTACGTGCAGAAAGCAGACGTTCCTCGTTGTACAGGAAAAGTTGCAGTTTTTTTTATTAATTTCCGCATGCAGTCTCCCGATGTTTTGCCGTCAAAACTAGCTACGCATTTCAAAAA
Source organism: Lipothrix lubbocki (assembly GCA_034696945.1). NCBI lineage: Eukaryota > Metazoa > Arthropoda > Collembola > Symphypleona > Sminthuridae > Lipothrix > Lipothrix lubbocki. Next base: position 19,029 of record JAQGAK010000418.1, read on the forward strand.
TACAGCGGTCCGCAGTACTAAAACTGTAGGTTCTAGTAAGCTTGTTCATCAGCTTCCCCAAAGCTTCCTCATGGCCAGAGCTGTCTGATTTGCCCCCTACAATGGCTCTTACCAAGGTTGTTGTAATTTCGAGCGGATCAGAGGAGGACGACTCCACATTTACTACTTATGGTGCAAGTGATATATTGTAGGTGAAGGAACGGAAACCATGGAAATGATGAAATTCCATATGAAATAATCCTGAATTCGGTCGCCTGTGCTCCTTCTGCCTGCCTGGGCCTACCATACTTATACCGACTGTGTTACGTAAAGACGACTTTGCTACAAAAGGAAGAGACACTTATAGCTATAAAGCCAGTAGTTCGTAAAGACGAAGAAGCATGGGAGGGTTAGTACGTTATTAAATAAAATTAACGTATAATTCCCAAAGGGAACGTTGTAGAGGCATATGAAGACCGTCATTAATTACGGGAAACCTTTTTTACACACAGATCCTCCAGTAGTCGCTCACATTAAATTGCGACTTTTACTACCCTTGGTTTATTTTTCAACCCAGCTCCTCATCTCTTGTTTTTCAACTCTCTAATATTATTTTTACTATCCAAAGAAATTACAATAGGATTTTCTTAACTTAATTGGGAACGCTGCTGCTGCTGCTGATTCTTCTCGTTTTAAAAACAAAACCTTTTCCAGCAGGAGATCTTGTGGGTTTTCTGGGTCCTGCTTTTCATGCTATTTACTCTATAGACATATGAAATCTCTTTAACAACTTATTACAGTGTCGCGACGCATGAAGTAAATATTTTACAAATATATAATGCATGCACGTATAGGTATAAACTTATATAACCACGACTAGACATTGAAATCTAAAGTTGCGTAGATATATAAATATGATAAAGGATGTGCTTGCTTTACAGTCTCATAGATTTTTTTAAAAAAGAAGCTCGGTTTTGAAAAAATCCACCTCTGCTCCTAAAACTCACCAGTAGCCCAAACATTGAAATTTTATGAAGCATCAAAAATTGAGTGCGGAGGAACACTTCTCTTGTCTGCTCACTCACCAATAATAGCTAAAACCTTTAAAGGATTTTCTCCCACCGCATCTATCATTTCATGTATACAAATAAAAACTAAAGATTTCCGTCTTTAGTCTCTTTTTTCTCTCCCAGCTTTATCTGTCAGGCTGCCTCTTTCACAAGTATGGACAACCTTTCAAACAAGTGCCCATAGTGTGCGGCATACATACAAGTTGGAATTATACTAACAGAAATGTTCCTGATCTTGTGGATGCAACGGGAAGAGTCGTCATAGTAGTTCTTCGACCAATTCATATGACTTTCGGTCTACCAAAGTACGTGTATACAACGAGCAACCAAACGATATAAATGTATGGAGTAGGGAATAAAATTTAAAAGGAAATCTTGATATTTCTGCTAACGAAATTTGACATGTACAAGCTTGAAAGTGTGTGTGAAAAAAGCGAGAGACTTGAAATTTCAAAGAGATTGTTTTTCCGACGTTACCTTTTTACCTTGTTTGTTTATCAATCGTGTATACATTGGCGTTTTTTTATATTTTCCAGCTACGTTTAAAACTACAAAGTCTTCGGGGCAGACTGAGTGCAAATGTAAACTGCCTTTGATAATTCTTCAAGAGGGAGTGAGTTGGAAAATTATCAAAGGGAGAGATATGGAAGTAGTGGGTGAATGATTATATTCATAAAGAAAGCTTCCCCACTGTCAAATTCTTACAGTTTCTAGTAATTTGCTCCAAGAATAATTACTTTTCGCTCAAGTTTTATTTCATTCGGAGAGATTGGGGGAGAAATACTTGCCAAAAGTATTTCTTTATTTATACAACAAATATGTTATAAATGTGTCTGTAAATATTTCTCCTCTCTGTTTCTATAGTCATTTCCAAATGAAATAGCTCAAAATTGAAATGGTAAAGTTTCCTGGTTACTGATGTCTAATTAATTGCAATACAGGATATAAATTATTAGATTAGCATGTACATATATTAGATAATCAAACATTTTCAATCATCCTACGATTTTTAAATAAGAATGTTTCCAGTGTTTGAGAACTCTCGGTCTTCTACAATTTCAAGCTTAATTTGCTTTGCCAGTAATTGATTACTTAATAATACGGATGTTTACCATCGGTCGAATTGCGGCTGCCTGTGTATTTTCATACAGAAGTAAATTATATTTATTGCCGCTGTGAATCCCATCGAAGCTTGGAACATACCTGCGGTTGCGAAAATCCTTCGATGACTCCCAGAGTTTCGTAATTTTGTGGCATCACAGAATGTAATTTGGTAGCAAAGTAGATATTCCTATGGCAAATATATTAAATGTGTAGCAAATATTTAGTCAAGCAAGTAAATTAGAGTATTCTCAAAATATTTTGTTGTTATATATCATTACAAAATAGAATACAAATAGGCAGTGTAAGAATTAGGCATACACACAAACACATGTAGGAATACTAATATATAGCAATTGGGGTAATAAATAGCTATTTCGTGAAGGAATATTTTACCATAAATATTCTGCTTCCACCTCTCCAATCCAATGAAAGATACAGAAGTAATGGGAAATTTGAGGAATTATATTATTAATATCGTAGAACACTAAGGCATAGCTTTTAATGTATTTCAGCTCATCTTTGTCTTCCCTGTGCCTATAACCATAGTAGTACCTTGTTCCCTGTACATATGATATTTGGGTTTTGGCAATGTTAGCGCTAGAGGAAATCTTTTTCCTAAGAGCGTTCCCTCCAGGGGTCTGGAAACGGACTTATTGAAGTTTTAAACTCTGTCCAAATTTGATGAGCTTCAGGATGATGTAGTTGTTTTTCCTTTCTTTTATTTTAACCATGACAAGCTTTTATTATTATTATTATTTTCATTCCTGATATTATGAGAGCAAAGTAGCATACAGAAAAAGGTTTGGGCCTGTTGACTACGCAACCTACTTACTACAGTATATTACTTGTCGCTCAAGAACTCCAGAGGTCTTATTAGAGCTCCCGATGTGCTTCATGTGTATTATGTATAGAGTTTGTAAGGTCCAAAGTAAGTACGATGAAGTTGCGTGTAGATATGCGTATTAGGAATAGTTGTGCACCCAGCCATGTACAAGTCTCGGCCTATACATAGTTGGTGTATCTATAGGTGCTGTCGTTATATAAAAAAGGAAATCTCGGTGAGGACTAAGTTTCTTAAGAGAAAATCTTCACTCTCAGCTTCCTGCGGTCGACAATCAAACCCCAAACTTGTCTTCCATATTCTGGAGAGACTTTCATTTCCATCTTTCATCCGACTCCCCTGGTTCTTCTCCTCCGTTCTGATATAAATTAAATGCACTTACCTCTTCAACCCTTACCTTTAACAATGGTGATAAGTACTAAATTATTTCTATGATGCAGGTTCCCTCTCGCTCATCCATTATACAGAGAACAACAGCTACAAAAAGGAATCACGAAACTCAGAGACTTCTTTAGGGGTAATTCAAGTGAAAAGTTCCCGGCAAGGGTAGGTAGGGGGTCTGGGCTCCGATGCTTTAACTTACGTCAAGTGGCAGGAAAAGGAGCTGGGGTTAACATTGGCTGGAACGGTAGAATGGTACATGAATGGGCCCCTGTTCTTATATCCCCGTGTTAATGTAGATAAGAAGAAAAGATATCAGATTGTTCAAACATAGAGCGCTAAACGTTTAAAGTATTAAACACAAAAAAATATGTTGCGCAAAATGCCAAATTTTGGGAACAACATTTTGCAAATTATATTATCATTATCGCAAGTTATTTAATTATTTTAATAATTACAAGTGACTACAAAACAGTACAAATAATGCTTACTAAACATTCAAATGCATATCAGAAAATCTCGTAAATATATTTTAAATAATCCTAATTGTACATATATTGACTATAAAATGTAATTAAATTTTGTTTGGTTTTCATTATTTGTCCCAAACATGGCCCAAATCATATCTTCGCATTGATACGATTTACTTCTTTCACCATGGCGCGCGCTGTAAATTATGTTTTCTAACTATGGGCTTGTACTCCGACGCACTCGTAGGTTTATTGAAGAGTCTCAGACATCTTATTAGCTTTTTGTTTAAATTCCCTTTAGTTTTTCTTCCCGCCATAGTCTAATAACAAACTGGGAGCGCGCCCATTCCTCTCCGCACACCATGGGACGGCAAATCAAAATGCCGCCCTGGATGTCTTAATCCGCGTAGCCAAGAAATCGACTACTTAGCTCATATACTATGACCGCATATTTCCCTAACTTAAGGTAAACACGCAGATTCATAAGTACCCAGAATGCCTAAACAGTGTCCCTGTAGACATTTTTAGAAAGGAATTACAGAAGTATTCCACGGTTTTACAAATTTTTTTAAGAAACTCGAACAACGCAATGGAGGAAATATATGTTAGTAATGCAAGAAATAATGTTGTATAAAATATTTGTAAATGGTTTAGAAATAGAAATCCAGGTTATTAGTGACGTTTCGTACAAAAATATTATTCGAGCTTACGGCTCTCGACAATCAAACTTGCTTTCGTTTTTACTCAACTAGCAAGTGCTGCTAATATGGACAAGTGGCACGCTGCACATTTACGCCTGGAACTCTACTGTATAACCCAGTGTGAGCGAAGTCTTAAGCAGAGATCAACAACAACAAAAAGAATTATGATGCGCGGAGGTTTTAGTATACACACTTCTTTGCCTTACGTGTCTTACACTTTTGATGTAAGTATCGTATACCTATGATTTATATGCTTTTTATACTGTAGTAGTAACCACTGGATATGCACCGAAGTAAAGCGCCTAAGACTTTTACTGTTCCACTCTACATACGGACACTTGCAGTGGCACGGTAGTTGGTATTTAGTATTGCTTTTTACACGTTCCTGCAAGGTAACTTCCTAAGGGATGATAGCCAGGTTGTTGGCTAATGTATCCAGTTAATATTATGTGCAGGGCTGGTATTTATCCGGTAGAACTTATCAAACTTTTTAACGATACTCCCTCACGCGGCTTTATACATACTACTAACTGGGACAAGGCAGAACAATACCCTTAGTGCTTCTTTTTACCCAACTTTTTGTACCTGTATAAAGTGCACTATACACTTCTACAAAGTTTCGGCCTAACTTACAAGATGGTCCGTAGGTACATATCTGCTATATCTATATCTTTATTTTTTATATTGTGAGTTTGTAAGTGGTACGTTTATGTGCCCGGCCACTGTTGTAGCATGTAGTCGGTGTAAGTACATGAAATGGATACGGGAAACTTTTTTGCTTATCCAAACAATTTATTATATCTTAACTGGTATTGTGTAATGTCGACACGTTTTATCTTCTTCTCGTTCGTCCTTAAGTACTCGTAGAATGATGTAGGTTTATAATTACTCAAGTTTCTCTCGCAGTTTACCTGACGGTCAATATTACTTAACACGCTCGCTTCGTCATTTCATCCCTACTTATATACATAACATAACAGCTCAGCTTCTTTTCTTGAACATGCTCCCCTGTCAGATACGATAGGATAATGAAAGCTGATTGAAATTTTTATTTCTATTTAATTCCAGACTCATCGGCCTTCTTCCCTATATTGATAGCAACCCAGAGTGTTTGGATACCGGCCCCACTGTGTTAGTTCCAAGTGTTGATATCCTTTCTTTCAGCCTTTCAGCTGAAAATATTTCGTTATGTCAATGTTCTAAGATTAGGTAGCTTTAGTAGATTTCACTTACATATTTTTATCAAGGAGGTTTTGTTGTTTCTTTAGTATTGGAAATGTTGAGTTGATCAGTATGTCATGTGTACAGATTATACCTAGAGTAGATGAAACATTTATCTGTACAGCAGGTTTTACTCTTTCAGTAGAGCAAGTGCACAAATATCGGTGCCTCTGAAGCCTACTGCTGACATATGGTTATTTGAATGTTTCAAGCATTCCGATATCACTTCACTGACTTACTTTGTTAGTAACTCCGAATCTTGAAACTACTGATAGACTTAAGTACTGATAAGTTTACACTACTTTGTGACTTGCTGTTTACCCAAAAGGCAAGATACTTGTCATTGAAAAGCACTTACAGGTGTGTTATGTAGAATTTGTAAAGGTGATTTTGATTCCGTGTACTAGTCTACGGTAAAACGATTCGGACGTGTAAGTTATGAAAAGATTCAAGTGTTACTAGTTTTGGTGATCACATAAAGTGGCACGGTGTGGGATAAAATAGTGATAATTGCATTGCACTACTGTGCATTATGCAGGAGACTATACTTGAAGAAATTTGGTGTTGAAGTATAAGTCCGACCTTCCGGCATTGTTCTCTCTTGTGCTGGAAAAGTGTGGAGGACAGCGGAATTATTGTTTCTGTTCATATTGTAAACCCTAGCCCTTCCATATGAAACTCCTAATGAGTGTAAATGGAGAAAAGACTCGGCTGAGATGGGTTGCTTAATGGCTTTTTTGACACGTTGAAATAAAAGATTGAAACTCCGACTGCCAGAAAGAATTACCAACCCAGTATAATAAATCGGGCAGGAGGAGAGAGAGAGAAGTCGTCTAGGAGCGGACGGGTTAAGGTGGAAGAAAATCTAAGCAAGAACAAGACCTTTCAGACTTCCACACACTCACACTCCTGCCTTATAGTGCAACAGCATACTACAAGCCTCCTGTGAAAAAATAACTTAAGGAAATATTTTATGTCCTCGGAGACTTCTCCACACTAAACTTACAACTTTATATTATGAAACTTGCTCCAACACTAACTAATGCACGTATTGCAGTGTGAACATATGTGATGTATGAGTTGGTATGTATACCTATATTGTGTATAAGCTTATGTATGTATATGGGGATCTATGCTTAAGTCATATGAAATCATTCTTGTACAACCGTAATCGCGGTTCCATAGGACACGACACATTTCTGATGACGATGGTGAACAAAAAAATTCGAGTTTTACATGGAACCTTCCTAAATTATTTCCCTTATGTAAGTCCAACGAAGTGTGGAAACGTATATTATGAATTTCAATCAAAGACAAAGGCAGTTTTTCTTTCCTAATACAAGTCCTCCAAAAAGTATTTTCCAACTGGAAAGACTTTGCAGGTTGAAAACTTGCTTCATCGTAGCAAGAATATCCTGCGTTCTGAGGATGTTCCTAATGGATTCCTCTATACACATCCTGGCTCTTCTTTTCCTTCAAAACAGGGCAACAGCAAGGCTCTGGAGGTACGAAAAGATGAGTGTTAAATGTTTCGTCTTACCTTGTTCCTTGTCTTCACGCTCACATTGTTCCCTGAGTTATAGAGTTTGGAAATAGTTTTCATTCGTTCAACAAAACATTCATTTCATTTCACAGTTAGTTTACCTCCAGTCTACAGTAAACGACCCGAGGATGAACCACATGAGGATCCGAAGATGAGGGGATTGCACGGTACATAACCTCTGCCCGAGTCATGTTTATTGGGAAGTGCCTGAACGTAACTTCATCCCCAGGATGTTCCTTATGGATCACGTTAGACTAATGGGGTAAGTAGTTTCAAATTGAAATAATCTGTCCTCAACTCCCACCACATCTATTTCATCATTATTTATACTCTGAAAACGGGTTGTTCATGTACTCTTTATTGCTTTTGTATAGTATATAGATGTCGAAACTTCTGTGAGGGTATGTGACTTATGGAGAAACCGTTTACAAGTTTTGGTTTTACTTTAAAACAAAAAAATTAACAGTTGGTTTTTCCATTTAAAAATGGTTCCTTGTGAAATATCCCCCGAGTTAACTCTCATCAAATGATGAACTACTGGGATTGCCAGTGCCACCAGCATCTATTACACATTCAGTGGATCCAGCGAGATGAAAAAACGAACATGACTGCAGTGTCGTCGATATTTTGGCAGGCAAGCATCAACGTCTCAAGTAATGAAAGATGAAGTTCAGCTTTGTCTCTCCATCTGTCCCAATTGTCTAGTGTATACATAATAATACTTATAGTATTTGTGCTTATATATAGTGTTGTTGTATCTACATGTATACGTTTAGTGTTTTTTATATACATTCATGGGTTATGCATCTTTAAACTACTTTTGTTGCTGTGTAGTAAAAGGTGTTCATGAGTTTTTTGATAACACTTACTACATATCTATTTGGGTAATATGTTAAACTATGTATATACGGCACAACCTGCCACTTATACATATGTATAGTTGCAGATCCACTTGTAAGCATCTGCAACGTACAACATCACTCTCACACATAGGTTTGTCAAGTGTCCCGCATTGGTTGTAAAGTAAAAATATATGTGGTAGTAGAGTTTTAAAAATTTTCTAGCTAGTATCTAAACTTCTGAACACAAGTTTCCTAAACAGTTATTCACAAGTATATGTATAAAGTATACTTTTATATGCCTGTATGTATTAACATGGTATTGACTATACATATGTTTGTATTACAAATGTACGAGTTTCTTAATGGACATAGCTATTTACCCTATACACACTAATCGTAAGTATATAACAAGAACTGTAAGTACACAATGAGCACTCAAGCTTCAGTTTCCATTTTCATTTGCTGGGCATGGGCTTATAAGTACCTACTACTGTTTAGGGGATAGGTAGAGTTGAAGGTTCGAGACAGGTTTGTAGTTACTGGAGGAGCTACAGAGGATCTTGTAGCTATTTGTTTCAGACGAAGCATGGCAGTAGGTCCTCGGTAATAATCTACTGAAGCGAAGAAGGTAATGTCACATCTGTTTTGGTGACAAGAGCAAACCAATTTGCGCCCGCAAAGCGGTCTTATATTTCAAGTCTCTCTCTTCTTCTTCTTCTTTCCTCTCCCTTCTCAGAGCTCCTCCAGACCAGGTTCCAATATTATAAACTGCGGTTTCCCTCCTGCCATCGTCGCTTCATTTTGAGGTACTTGCTGATGGAGTCGTTGTGAGAAAAACAATGCGGTAAATTGAAATACGACGCCTGTTCAAAATCCAGTCAAGCTCTTGTGTTTTATATTTGTAGTGGTTATTGTGTATTTTGTTATTTTGAAGGTGAAACGGGTCCGACTTGAGCAGGGGCAACTCCACGTGAGACTTGTAATATCTATATATCAACACAAACATTTTTCTGTTTGTTGCAGTTAGGTTTTCGGAAGGTACATGAAAAGTGCTCCAAATTTGAAAGAGAGAAGCCATGTACTCTTCTGCTTACTTCATTCTCGTTTCATAACTTGGTTTTGTACGAAGCAAAGTGTCTGTGAAGGTATTGACTTTATATGTAATACGAATTTTACTGTACTCTCCTTTGCCTGGCGTCGTCGTCATTCTTTCAGTTACCCCGCTGAAATTCTCTAGACGAACCGAACCTTATTCCCTTTCAAATGTCATCACCATGCACTGCTGAATTATTCTTGTTGAACCACCCAGTCTGTCGAGGGGGAGAGACCTGCAAATATTTTTGTCTGAGCCATACAAACGTCATTAATAACATTAGTTTTATCCATACAAATCCACATCGTAAATGATTGTATTGGGATTACATCATCGTAGTATTCCCCGTTAATGTTTTGTCAAGCCAGTACTTCATTTTCTTGACGTTGAAGTGTTGTTTGGTTTAGGGATGTTCTTGCGATTAGCCAAAGCATAGGTTAATTAACACACATGTTTTTGAGTAGCACGTACATACGATTTAGAATGATTAATGTACATTTGTCTAAATCAACATCTTAGCCATATGAATTACCGTTTATTAGCATTGAGAATTTACAGCTTGAATTTTATATGAATTTACACTTATTTATTATGTGAATTCATAGTAATTAACACTGATTTTACGATGTGAATTTATACGAATCAACATTGTAAATTTTATAGGAATTATCATTGGCAATGTATAAGTATATAAGCATGAATTTTATAAGATTTACATTGGAAACTTCCAACCTGAATCGCATAAGACTTAACATTCTGAATTACCACTCATTAATTTGCAATAATTCTGTTAAGTATACATTTGGCCCATCCCAATGAATATATGGCCACGACTTCAAATCTTCGAATTTCTTCAGCACAACCCTGGCGACACAACACAGTCATATATCTTGTATAAAAGGCTTACGGTCATTAAAAGTAGTAGGCGTTCATGTGGAAACGAAGTTTATTATTTATTCATTTCCTCGTCATTTCACTGTATTTTTTTGAAATTGCAATTCTCATCCTAATCATCCGTCTCTATCGATATGATTATAAGCAATTGCAATAAAGCAAACAAAATCGAATAACATTTTAAAATGTAAACAAACTTCTTGATTTAAGCCCTTTCTACCCTCATCTGTAGTCCAAATATATACCAAAAGGCTTAACCTGATAAGGTTACAAAGCTCAGCACTAAATTATTCATAGGGATTGATAACCGGGGGAAGAATTTCCCATAAACTCACGCAATACATGGGAAAGTACATATATATACGTAGTAAATAACTGATGTTACGTATCATTCTATTCAAGCTCTCAGCAATATAGATTATAAGAATAGCAGACGCAGGGTGAGCGTCAATACATAAAATGCCAAGCGTCAATTCATAAGAGGCACCTTCTTCCTATTGCATTCTTCACTCTATTATATAAAAGGATACGGGAACCAGCCCCATGCAAACACATTGAATCACTTGCCGTCTGAATTGTTGAATATCGACTCATCCCCTTTGCGCTCGACAATACCATTGTCTGTTTACATTTGCCACGGCGTTATTTTATCCTTACTAACGTAAGCATCGATCCTTTCAATGGATTTGCATAAGTACACTTTTGGGTAGGAAGATACACATGTATCGTTGTATTACCAGTTAGGGTGAAGCGCACACACGCCACTGCTCTTGTTCTCAACAGACATCAGTTAAACAGTTCTGTTGTAGATTATCTAACATGGACATTCCCTTAAATTCTGTTATTATGATTCTCCTCGCTACAGATTCTGTTTCCCTTATTGTTGGTAGCATTGATATATATTATTGCAATGTTTTACTGTACACCTTTTATTGCAATGCTACAGTACATGTACCGCTTTTAATGTAATGCTTTATAGATGTTAATGTATTTTGCTATAGATATACATACATCGTATTATATAACACTACTGTCCATACTGCGTAATGTAGTGCCGTGCATACTATAACCACTGCAGATGCTTGAGTTTGGGAAGGAGAAGTGCCCATGCGGATGATAATAAGTATAAAGGTTGATTCGAATATACAGCCCATGCAATATTACAACAATGATGCATCATAAAGCAATCACAATAATCATTGCTTGGCATTATTATTGCACCGTGCCGGTTGTCTTCAATCACCGCCGCTCCATACCACCAGCATACCGTTTTACCCTCGGTTTACTCCCTCGGTCTCTGTATTCTGCTCTCTCTCTCTCTCTCTCTCTCACTGTTTCATTTTCTCTCTCTCAATTTCTCTCATTCTGTCGCTCACTCACGGTTGAGCAAATGTTTAAGCTAGCGCTTATCCGACATGTAATTCGATCAAATAAAATGTGAAATCCTTTCAGGTTTTACGAGACACCAATATAATAACAATAAACATATACTTACCTAGGCTGGCGGTAGGGCTGTTGAGTTCGTTTATCTTGTCATAATAACAACTATGACAGCATATTGTCTGAATTTTCAGGGGACCCACATCATATTGCATGCAATCCGGCCGCTTTTATCCCCGAAAAAACCAACAAGTTTCAATGCATGGATTCTCACTGTATGCATAATATAATAATATACTTTACACGGATATTATTGCTTATGAATAAACTATATACTTTATTATTATTAATATTGAAGCGTATGTTATACGGGATGCATTCCCTAATGTACATAATTATGTACGGAAGTGCGGATAAGACTGAATGAATTGAACTAGCGAGAGAGAGAGATGACAACAGTCCAATATTTCTGTTGCTTTAATACTGCACGTTGCAACAAGCAAGGCAAAGGCGTTATTTCTCCAAAGTATACAAACTTATTGCTGGTTAGATTCATCGCTGTTGGATTTAATAGAAAAGCTTATAGAGAGAATTACATGTATAATTATGTACAGTAGTGTTTTATTCTGTGTAGAACTTATATAGCTGGAGTACGCTCGCGGAGGGCAAAAGGCTTGGGCCATGTTCATGAAACAAAATGAATTGCATCGGATTGAATGGATGGGGGAATAGAGAAAAGAAAGATTGAATCAAAGTAATAAATAATAATTTCACGAATGTAATCAGCAGGTCTAGGATGTATTCGGGGGGAATTGAATAGGCCACATGCGAGCCACAAGGGAATAACGCAATATTATAATGCAACTTTATAAAATAAAGTAACCCATCCGCTCCAATGGATTTCCTTCTATTATATGCATACTTGCTCAAGTACGGATTCACTTGGGGAAGCAGCTTACACGAGGCTTTCTATCTCCTTTACGCGTATATACACATCCTTGCACTAACTTACACTCAAGCTATAATGTATTGCTAAAATATTCAAACTTTACATAAATCCTCTCCTTATATCCATCTCAATGATCTCGCTTACGTTCGATTAATCCTAAAATAAGTGTCTAAAAGAACATATATCCACGTGTTTGCACTTGCTAGTGCTATCACGTGAGAATGTATATGACAATATGTATTCACGTGCTTGAGTGTTGCTAAGTTCTTATATGTTCATAAAGCATTATGCTATATAGTGCATGTGGTTACACCTTATTGCGTAGGGCATAGTGTAAAAACTTGTGAATACATTAATATTTGTGGAGTGAGAGCCGTTACAGCCGTCAAAAAATAATATTTCCGCGACGAACATCCAACGTGTGTGGAGATAGGATATTGTAAGTAAAGGGCCGTATTTATCAAAATAATAACCCAGAGGTTATGTGCAGTCCACTCGGTCAGAGCTTCAAGAGTGTTCTTTTATTATTGTGAAATCACTCTTGAGAGCTCATCGGGTCGGCCTGTCTAGTGTGTGCGGTGTAATATGTAATAAATATACATATTTGGCATTTATGCATGTGCGGTATGTAAATCTACATTGTTTATCATAGGTGCTATTTGTATGTATGGGTTTTATGGTTGCATATGTTGCATGCAATATAAGTTGCTTATACACTCATAAAAAGCTTTGGCCAACCGGTCAATGTGCTATTCATTTTGAGGAAAATCGTTTCACCGGCTTTTTCCGTAACCAGAGTCTTTATATATGTACACATGTAGCTATAATATATAAGTATATATAAACTGTACATTATTTCAGAAAAGCTCTACAGTACACTTCGTTCACTCACAGTATTTTACCCCAACGAGCCACGCACTGTGGTGATGAAATAATACGTGGGGAAACACTTTAGCACCAATTTAATAATTTTTGAGAAATGTCTCTGGCATATTTATAAAGGCAGAAGCAATTAGTTGTTATGGAAGCCGTGCATTCTCTCTACGTTGTACGGAGTGTTGATGTGCTTCTTTAAATTGAAGTTTTGCATACTTACGCTTACAGTATTTCCTTACACGCACTTGAAAACTTACGTATTTATAGTGTTACAGCTACTGTACATTCAAAGGAATGTTCGTTCTTTCACAGCTTGTAAGTATGCACGACTGAAGCTTCCAATTCAATTTAAATTCTCCCTCTGTTATATACACTTCATGCATAAATTTATAGGAAAGTTCTAGCATTGCTGAACGATTTTTCTGCAACTTGGTTTCGAAATTTCCTAAAATAGAATAAAGTATCTTCCAAAAGCCTTTGCATTATTATGTATACATACAACATTCAATAGGTGGAATTGTATTTGCACATAGTAAAGCAATAGATATAGATGCATTCGATAAATTGTTGTTGGTGATGAAAGAAAGTCCTAACAAGGTCTTGGTTGATAGTTTCCAAGTTGTTACACTATACAATGGCTATACGCATGCATGGTTATTCCCGTTGTCTGCAGCTTTTTTCCAAGTTTGAGGTTGCGAGTGCTTGCTGATTACATTGAGAGCGACGTGGCGATACTGCATTTATGGTGTGTATAGTACATAGTTATATATAGATATGTACGTTAGAACTGCACGTATACTTGGACTCAGAATGATTGGACTGGGCTTAGGGAGCCTACACTTCGTACATACAGATGAGTGGGTCATGATTTAGATAAAAAGACCCCAGAGTAAAGTGATTGTGTATTTATGCATGTGTGAGGATTTAATAATATAATACACATCTACACCCCATTATGACCGTTAAATGGACCGAGACGAGATGAAATAAATATGCACCGGCCTTTTCTTACGCTCCGCTGCCATAAACACTTATTATTGCTACTTCCCCATATGCAGTTCCTTGATACTTTTCCCTTATGTATAGTTCCTTTATATTTCCGCTTATGTAGCTCTATGAAGTTTCTCTGTACATTTCTACATATGATATTTCTTTACATGTACATACCTACATGATACATATTTTTTTATGTAGCTTTATGATATTTTGGCATATGTAGCTCCATGATATTTTGGAATATGTAGCTTCATGATATTTTGGAATATGTAGCTCCATGACTTCTCGTCATTTGAAGTTGCATGATATTTTACCATATGTAGTTTATGCATTGAACTTGCATGTGCCGAGGGACCGTTGAACAAAATCGCTTTCTTTTGGTTACAAAAACCAACGGAAATGCTTTCCTTTCAAGAGCACATAAAAATAGTTGAAATTACCAAGCCATAAAGGACGTAACTTCCCTACAAAGTGATTCTTGCATAGCCCCGCAATGTCAACCTAAACCTTGTTATACTGTGGTGGCTGATTATATAGAATTACAAACCTTAATATACATACAGACCATGTGTGAACTTTCCTTTTCACGATCGGCTATCAGTAGTTTGCAATATGTAATGTAACCTTTAATGCTGTACCAGCCAAGTGCAGTGGTAGAACTTACTTCAATTGACATACAGTGTAGTAAAACCTATTAAAGTGTGCATGCCGGTAGCATAAATTGCATTTACATCCCTGCACACAAATGAAATCTGTGATTATTTTATGTAACAAGCTATATTGATTTCATTTTATTGCCGGCCTGGACCTATCCGTACATTTTACCATATATTTACCCTAATAAGGTCACATGTCGTTGAAAGTACTGACGACTGGCATTACCCACCATATGACACTTCTTCCAAAACTCTGCCCAAGTGTTATGCCAACAGCATGAATGACAGATATCAGGGAATACTCCAATAATAATTGGGAAATAATTGTTTTTACTGTGTATCTAAATTGAATAGACATCTATGCAAACTATCCCAATGAGACTCTTTAGGCCAAGAATTATTTCGAAAGTGTACCCAAAAGCATGGTCATCAATCGTCCCACGAAAGTTTTTGGTATAATTTTATATCTGTGCTATAGTCACATAATCTGTACTATATAGTAACTTGATCCGTTGGAATCAGCTACAGTATTCATACTTAGCAAGAACAATTGGCTCGTTAACAGAATTGGATATAAATTTGCTCCGCATGTTTAATTTTGCATAATGGCTCAATGACAAGTCAGATGCATTAGTTTTGTAAATTAGTTTCGGATTTACAATGTTACTAAATCCGATGGGCCTTAAGATCATTGGTTCTTGCAAAGCAAACGAAAATCATGTGAAGTAACATGCAACATTACTTACGTACATATTTATATAATTATTAGATAAACTTATATGCATGCGAATGTTCCTAATAAGAATCCCTACCCACTATCATAGAAAATAGCTGCTGGTATAGTTATTTAAGTAGCCATGGACTTGTTATGCGTTACCAGGATTTTTGTTTTGCTACTTCGCTGCTTGCACTGACTCCGCAGTAAATCCTATTATACAAAGTGCTCCGACCCAATTGATAACATGCACGATGTCAAACTTGGTATACCTTGCTTGACTTATTCCTACATGCTTCACTCCGATCTGCTATAAAAATGGTTGACTGTACATTTTTGTGAAGTGATTCAGGCCATGGGATTTTGAGTCAGAACAACTCTGGAGGTAGCTTGTCGCTGTACCGGTAATGACTTTAATATGTACTTTCCTGTGTACCAAAAGCTTTAATGTTTGGATTGGATAAAGCACATTTTTTATTTGTTCATTGGCATAGTAAACTAGTAAATATAACTACTTACTCTAATAGTAGTAGCTGAACCGCACAAAAATATACCCTTCCTTTATACTTCCAGAAATGCATAAAGGAAGGTCCACAGGGTGTGTAGTTTAGCGTTTGTAGTTTTTTTTTATACTTACACGCAAACGGGCTAAATTTATTTCCTATGTAGTCAAGAGTAACTTTGGCGTACTTTTCATGACCGCTTGAACTGTCGGGGTTCGTTTGTTGTGTAGGGCATAAAGTTTGATTCTATTATTGTAAAACCGATGAGATTCTCCCTGCGTGCTGACAACATGGTAATGATGATGATGATACACCATAGATAGAATACATTTACTTAACTGTATAAAAGTTATGTTATATATAATATGACATAGTATATGCTACTAGTGCACCTTTGAATTTTAGAAACATAGCTGAAGGATCGTCTCATTGGCCACACACGTGGGAGTTGCGGTTTTTAACGCTTTTTCGTCGCTCTCTTTCTCTGTAATATATAATAAAGCCAAAAAGTATATAAAGGAACCTAAAAGAAAAAATAAGTTGCTGAACATTTCAACACTCATCCTGTATTTGTTGTTGTTGATATAAAAGTAGTGAAAGGGAACGACCTATGGGTGTAAACAATGCAAAAACATACGAGAGCTATTTACTTTGTGTACGGAGGAGATTCTGCATGGTAGCCTTATTACTTATCAAAGTACTCATATGTATTTTGATAACGTGCATGCAAATATATAATGCTAAATACAAATAATGCATGTTAGGACCTAAGAGTATATAAACGTATTTAAGTATTCATTATAAGTAGGCCACAGTCAGTATGCACGAATAAACAACCCTTAAATAAGGAGATAGACTAAAATATACATGTAATTATAAGTAATTTATAGCGCACAACAATATTCATGCAATAACTCCTGAATTAACTTGGACTATTGCATGGTCTATGCATGAAAGCATCTTAGAAATACGGCAATTTACACATAATGAGGAACTAAGGCTCTACTATAAGTTAAAGCAAGCTTTGAGAACTCGAGGATATAATAATTCATAAACAGGGAAGAACGGACACAAAGAACCAACTATCAACTAAATCCTGTATTGTAATCTGTGTGGCAGAACCAACAAAAGTAAACTTGACAATAGTTATCAAGGGGGTAAATTATAAGGAATAAACTTGGACTTGGATCTGCAATATCTATTAAGCAATTGAAATTACTTTTCATTTTAGTAAGTTTAACAGGACATGAAAGGGTTCCTGCGGGGTTGGGAGTAATAAGAGGAAAATAGAGAAGGATCAACACTATATAGCATGCATGTGTTTTTAAATGATTGTGTTTCAGACAAAGATTCATATCAAATGGGAGAAAGAATCTTTAAGGAGAAAAGGGAGTCCAAGTAGAAAGTTGTATATATAGGTACAAGACACATTAACACAAGCTTACGTCACTAACTTTAAGTATACCTATAAGTAAATATAAATACTATAGTACTAATATGCTAGCTATGTATATAGATGTGTAGTAACTATATGCATTCGATTTCAAAAATAAATCCACGGATATTTAAGTGGAGAGCAAAGTTTAATGTATTGTTTACCCGGACGCTCTACTTTCCCTGGGAGTTTTAGGCCTGTGGAGCGTCGTAACCATTTATTTTATGCTGGCATCAAATTCTATGTATGTATTTGTAATCTATGAAATCCCCTCTTAAGCCATAATCAACGTATAGTAATCAAGTTTAACTCTGCATTCATCAATGATGATGGTGATTATGATGGAGGCAAATAAAGCGTGAGGATTTAATACTAATGGTTTAAATGTACTCTGACATACATAAGTACATGATTTTTCGATCCTTGAAGTTGACACACATAAATATTTGCAATATTATAATAACTAATATGTTTAAAATACTATATTTAATTATGCATTAGGGTATAGTTGTATATATTATAATTTAATGTAGCTACTCCATCACACATGTTCATTTCGCAAAACATCGAACAATTATACCCCACAAGTGAACATTACAATAAACATCACACATCTCCCCCCACATCAAGATAACTTTAAATGCACTCTGCATGATTTAATGCTATTTCATAATACCATGTTTTTGCTCCTGTCCATGATTATTTAGAAGCTGCAATGCAGTTGAATTTTCGAGTGAGTATTGGTGGTTGTAATATTGCTGTTTATATCTAGGTAAATATAATTTTTTGATATAAAGTTTATAATGGGGATCCCAAGACTATGAGAGTTAGTGTATATCAAGAATTTTAAGATTACATCCACCACCCGTACATAACACAAGAAGTGCTCGTAATTTTTGGATAAGTCATTTAATAAGATTTATTACCCCAGGGTTGACATTTCAACAAAATAGAACAGCAGGAGCCTTTCCTTGATTCTTCGACTTTACCTCCTGCCCAACTTCAGTCCTCATCATTCTCCCGTTCTACCTATACATATATGTGTATACATGCACAATTGCTTCATCGCTGTATACTTCCCCTATTCTTCCAATTGCATTTTCATCTCTTAGCTATCGTCTTCTTCAACCTGCTCAAACCTTCATAATAACGGAGAAGGCTACAATAAAAAACGCGACCGGAGCAGCACCGGAGTCTTTCCGCAGGCCAGTGTTTACACACTTATTTATACGGTTGAATATATACATGTAAAGCAATATCTATATTGTTTTACATTCATCTATGCATATAAAATGCATGTATTTTCCTACAGATATCAGTGCATCTAATAACTCCAGAGATGTATAAAGGTTCCTAGAATCCAAAATTGGAATATCCAAATTCAGATTTTTTCTTGCACCCTCCATGTGAGGAATCCCACTAAAAGCCACACGCTCATTTATTCCAGAGGCTTTTTAGACGATTTTTTTCCCTAGCTCATTTCATCCACTTTTATCTGTTTTGTGGTGTTGACGGTAGGTTTAGAGAAAATCCATAGTGGTTTTTCTTATATTTCGGGCTCAATATATTGACAGGAATCTATTGACATTATGTACATATATATCCATTAATAGGTATATAAACATTTATACAGGATGCATATAGTTTGTAGGGAGATATATTTTATACAGGAAGCACGTAGTTTATATACATAATAGTATTTGCGTATACGCATTTCACGCGTTTTTGTGAACTCGCAAGCATTTTATTCACTAAAAATTGAGTCACTTTGCTGCTCTTTTTGGAGATCTGTTTGTGAGCATCAAAGTCAATAAGACTTGATACAACTTGAGTCAAGCGTGGTTATATGCTAGGGTGCTTCATACAATGGACTCAATGGAGGTTTGCAAATACTCACGCATAGGATTGAAGGTTTTATTATATGATGGCAATGTCAATTGTATTACACTTATATGTACTTGTAGCATATATAGAGAATCTGTGTTTCATGACGAGTTTTATACATATGCGTTCATTGTGTCCACATTATTGCATATACGTACATGTGTATAAGGATAAATCCACGATAAAGTCAAGTATCTGTGGAGTAGAAACTCGAGCTAACAATAGAATTGTATTCTTAGCCTTATTCAGTTGAACTTGCTCCCTGCTATGGTCCTCTGCCTCGCCATGACTCCAGTCGTTGAAAGAAAGCTCTCCTGCTATTTATTTTATTTGCCAGCCTATTCACAAATACCGTACCACAACACCTCAGCTCCATTCTTCCTATATGTTTGACATACGTACATATGTATATACGGGGAGCATTTACGCTCTTACCGGCCTGGCCTTCTACAAGGTTCACCACTACCGCTAATCCAAATACGAGTGTGTATAATTATTGTTGTTGTAGGTTTTTACTCCGTAGGGGAAACATTCACACAATCTTACGCACGTTGTTTTTGTTGTTGTGCACACATATGTATACAAACAATTTTCTTCAGATTTATAGGCAATTTTATATTTGGTTTTGTAGACGATTTCATACAGAGTTTTTAGAACCAGCTCTATAGACTCATAGGCAATTTTTCACGCAGACTTATTTCACAATACAGATTTATAGTGAATTTTACACAGATTTATAGACACGCATTGATATGTACGCAATTCAAAGACATTTGTATAAACCCACAATCTAAAGCTACACATCTGCAGAAGTTACAAGCTCACACAATCAAAGCATTGAGGCGCACATTTAAATTCAATAGCATCCGACCAGATTAGATCGTACATCTTGTGTTGTTGCAAGCGGAGAGAGAAAAGCTGTCCGAAAACAACCGGTGCTCCTTCTTCTTCTTCTCTTCTGAATCTCCTCTGGCAAACTAATAAAAATCCAGTATTTGTGCGTGTGTTACTCGTCGTAGACGCGCCGGCAATTCTCGATTGCGCTTCACTCTAGGTAATTAACCATATGAAGAGTCATGTCAAGTAGGCTTATATACTAATTTATTCCTATATACGCCTGAACACATGGCCGGTAGAATAAAAGTTGTTACGAAATAACATTAATGTGCATGTACATAGTATGGCAGCAGGATAAAAACCAGTGTCTCTTGTATTCAAGCATACAAATAAAACTGGAAGGCAGGAGTCCTGGAAGTCATTTCATCCAAGAAATAGTACCTTGATTTGGAATTGATTAGTGCTGCATTACATGTAATTACTGATATATGTATTGGTTTTTGGTTTATATAGATACTTGTAACCCCGTAGGAGTACGTAGGCTACAGGTTTTTGTATATAATTCAAAAATGTTGCGTGGATTGAAACGCAGCACTAAATGCTATTAAAGCTCATTCTGGCTTGAAGCTTTGTAGTAAAGAAATTCATCAATATTCACCTAAAAGTATTATTATTGTTATTATTATTGCCTACCTGTTTCCTTCGGCTGTCCTGCCGGTTGCCGCTTTACCACATGGTTTTTCAACTATATGCTTGTATCATGTGTGTGTCTGCCTTTGTGCGTATGTGTACATACATGGAATAATATATTTCTGGTAGCTCAAAGAAAAACTCATATACTGTTGTTGAAGGAGCTTTATACACGTTTGCATAGTTAATTCCAAGTAATTCTAGACATAGCGAGAAGGATTTTTGTCCAGAAGCACTCTCCTGTGCACAGTCTATCAGTGTATGGGTGATTGCTTATTTATTATGCAGAGTTATTTGAGGAGAGAGAATAAAAGACAAGGACGTATAACGAGGAGCTACTTATGCTTTGAGCTTCTCTCGGGGTAGCTTATGAGCACCAGTATGAAAACGGAGATAGTCGTTCAATACTTGTCAGCGCTTCTTGGCTCATGTAAAAAATACTCGCTCGCGTAAGTTTCTTTATGGTTTTTCTATACTTTTGTATAAGTATGTTTATTAATTCCTATATTATATTTTTCTATTTTATTTTTATAGTTCCTATAATCTTGTGCACAGTATACTCTTTATACTTATATACTATTTATACATAGTATGTACATAAATTCACGTATATTTTCCTATATCATTTTTGGATTTAACCATGTTTTTCCATATTATTTTGATACTTACTTAAGAGCTTAACAGTGTGAACAGTATTGCTTTACCTGCATATATAGTGTTTATCTATAATTTATATATTCCACATAAAGCCTGCTCCTCTAAAAGTCTCTGTAAATGTAAAAACGCTCGCTTGTTGGTAAAGAACTAAAGAAAAAGGAACCTTTTTCTATCGACGTATTATAATTGTTATTATGAAGAGTACACTGATGATTATTTTATTCAGATGTTTGAGGATTATGAGTACATTAGGATTGTTCGGATATTGAAGCTCAGGCAACCGTACCCTCATTGAAATTGTAAGGAGACTATAGTAAAATAATAAAGGTAATAAAAATGCACAGGTACACTCTTGGAGGCAAACATTACCTTCTGACTGAGCTTCATGTACATGGACTGCAAGTTGCGTATATGTAAACAACACATATATATGCATGTGTTCCCAAAATAAAGTATTAAACATATGTAAGAACTAATGAACAAAGTACATATGTATACGTTTATATATTCCAAAGCTAACTTATCGTTTCTTCGACCGTAACTTATTCAGTCCTTGTTTAGTATACTTATAGCTTACGTGGTTTAAAAACTACAAGTACTTTTAGCTTCAACTTATTTCCACTCCCACAGCATTTCTTCCGTGCTACTGGGTACTAACTATAGTAGCTATGGTATTCAATTTTAAAACATTGAAGTTAAAAATTAATGCTAATAGTAATAATATTACCTTTAGTATTCGTTAGTTCGTTGGGTGCTTTCAGCACCAACAAGGCGCACCATAACACTGCGAATACTCAATTACACCAAGAAGAACGATTCAAATAGACTCAGATGAAATATCGCGCAGATCTAAATCCACTTAAATATAAGTATAGATATATGAAATAAGGCTTGTATACATATTGGGAGTCGTGCTTTTTCAAGTCGAAAGTTATTTTTCATGTGTGGGAAGCGGAAGGAAATACTATGGGTCCAAGGTGGTTAAGAACAAAGATTCTCCATGGTTTGGAATTATACAAATTATACGTAGTATTTGGTAGACGGGAATACAGCAAGAGCTCTTTGTCAAAGCAATGAATAGTCATGTGTCAAAATTAATTTCCATGCCGAAGCTCCTCCATTCCCTTGCTTTACGTATGCAAATTGTATGACGTATGTATAAAATATTTTTAAGTGCATGTGCACAAGTACACATTTATATATTGTAAGCCTCACATATAGGTTTGTGTCAAATGTATGTAAAGTATACATTTGTGTAAATTCTATACATAGAATTTACATGTAAAATATGTTTGTGTAAATTGTATGTGAAACATAGATATGTACATGCAATGTGCGTCAGGAAAATGCTGTTTTGTGGTTCGCGACGTCGGCAGCATTTGTCCCTTTTCTGTGCATATAGTAATTAGTAGTAGATGTCATATAGTCCAACTGTTCTTCTGGTGATGAATACAATAAATAGTATTAGGGGACATTCATGTACATGATTTGTACTATGCATACTTGATCCATATAGATTCAAGCCTGTAATAAGTATGTACAAGGATGACGAGAATATCAGAATTAAAATTAATAATAATATTACACGCATCTAACCAATCAACATTCATCATCACCATCATTACACAGCTCTTTGAATAGCCTAGCCTCAAGACTCCCAGGCCTATTGAGCATGTAATGTGAAAGTGTATGTATATATGGCTTTTATGGCTGCACATGACACGATAATAGTATTTTCATTATAATGTATAGCACACAATATTATTAGTGTCGTCATGTATAAGTGGGTATCCTAACCAAAATGCATACAAAACAAGTGATTTAAGTTTGTCAAAGCAACAAGCTTTTTGGCATGTTTCACACAAAAACATGTTAGATAGCTTGTTATTATTAGTGTGCTGCCACTTGCATATGTTTTTTATAGTTTATTTTTATTATGACCGGTGGAGTTGGAGAGAGAGAGAGAGCTGTTCAAAAATTATGTCCTGGAATAAAGTGAATTAAGATTATCGAATTATTGCATGCAAATCTACCATTTTTGCTACAATTCGAGTTGTCGTTCAATGTTAAACTGTCTATCCGACATGCAATTCAACATCTTATACATGCAGCATGTTATTTAATTATACCAAGGTAGTCTAAACTGTAATGTTGAAAAAACGCTGCTTGTCCGGTTGTAAATTTCAACAGCATATTCTACTTTCTGATCCCAGCGTTTTGCTTGAGCATCCCTTCCATGAACACTCGAAGAATTTGTTAGTCTGTCTCAAAAGGATTTATTTAAGTGTTTTGCCCCCGCAAAAATAGTCGCAACAAAGAAAAATACGTGTATAGAAATTTATATAGAATAATTGTACGCTCAACCTTATATATAATAAGAAAATCATATTTGTATAGATAAACAAAAAATAAAACATACATGTAAAACTTGTACACAGCACATCTAGAATCTACATACAATAAAATTAATAGAACAAGGTGCTGAATGTGTGTTTTGTGTTTATTTGCATTACAAGTAGCTTCTCTTTTGTATGTCCACACAATATAATGGGAATGTAAAAAGAACGGACATGTTCTTTCCTCTTCGTTATATTTACCAGTGTGCATGCAAATGCAAAAATAAATTTTTCAAGACAAACTAGACCACTCAGCGGGGCTTTGGTCAAAGGAAAGTTGTTTTTTAAGGTAGGTTGTGTGTTTATGAATTTTGTATTTTTATTAAGAGAGTGAGTCTATTTGTAAGTATATTTATACACGGTATTATCGAGTGTCTTTTAATGCACTCCACTGTCCTCACTCTCTCACCTTTTAATAAATTATCTTCGTCCTCCTGTTTAATCTTATTTCGTCTGTATATTTACATTTGAATTTTACATCGTCACTATGTTTATCTTCCTTAAAATTTTACCTTTTACATTTATGACCGCGTGAATTAATATGGAAATTATAAAAAAAAATGATGTTTATAATCTTATTTTTCAGATTTTCATCGCCATCGTTGAAAGAAACAGTCTGAGAATAGACATTCCTCGTGTATACAAATAAAATTCTATGATTTCTACGGTAGACTTGCTTCAGATAAATACACAAGTGCACCTCCCGTGTGTATTAATTTTCCCTTTATCAAATAATTCCTATAAGGCCCTTCCTTCGTCTCTTTCCGTCGATGTTGCTGCGTTGTCAAGAATTGTATTAATATGCATTGAATGTATTTGTGTAGACACTGGAAAATTCCTCAAGGACTTTTATTTTTCCCTCCAGAAGATATTATAATAAGATTTAGCAATGGAATTATTCTCCGTTTTTTATAATATATGAATGATAATAATAAAATCTTAATAACTAACTTGATATTCATGCGATATGTGTGTAGTGCATGCTCATATAAACCTGTAAAACTCTAAAGAAATTCGGTGCTGGAAGCTTGAAAACTCCAAGTAGGTTTGCATTTGATTCAATCTATGCATATATACTGGGGCTCTGCAGACAGTGTAAGAGAAAACCGAAGCGAAAATCCTTTAGAGACTCAGCGGGATCACTTGATAAAATATATGACTAATCATTTTCGTGTTCTCGTGCTCCTTTATCTTTCATCTCGGTGGACCACAACTGGTAGTGTGGTGTATAAACTTACGAGCTTTAAAATAGTATATATCAGTTCTATGTGTTCCAAACAGCTTCACACGTAAGTAAATAGTACATGTTATATAGTGGGACCTTTAGACATTTAAATCCAAAAGGAGCCCAAGTGTTTCCTTTCTATTAAGCTTCTACTGCCTCCGTAATACAAAAAACGACTTAAGACTGTGAAGGTGGCCCACATAATAAGAAGTCGCTCTGGAATATTTTATCTCCAGCTCATGCCTCTCCTCCATTATGATTACATATAGTGTGTATTATATTTGGCTGTAATACAGTTTAAATACTAATAAAGCGTTATATTACCTTGGTTTTTGTAGACCTTGTTTCCAACAGCATTTTGCTTTAAGTTGGGCTGAGTTGCTGAGTCTGTGCATTATATTAAGGCTTATACTTGACTTTCTACTTCATTTGATTTGTTATTGATATTTTGATATACTTACAGTTGATTTAGATTTAGGATTGTTTTGCTATGCATTTGTGCTGTGCATAGGTTGGCTTTGCTGTTAAGTATTTTGATTGATATTATTGACTTGTATTTATTACAATATGTAACGGACTATCAGGATTACTTATACTCAAGAAGCTTTATAGTGGTAAGATATCTTGTGCATTCCGACGACATATATTTGCATATAGCTCGGTAAGTGGAAAGGTAATAAAAATCCGGAACAGCAGCGTTTCTTAATAACTTAACGCTGTCCAATAACTTCCCATTATCTAATGTATGCATTGGAATATTAACATTTAGATAATTGATATCGTCTTGTAAAACACATTCCTTTGCTCCCTTACTTTTTTACATTCCGGTTCACCTTATTATCATTACCTGTAGATACTTGTGTAGCATCTGGGTTTATAGGGCTATAAAACAAAGTAATTTTAATCGTGCTATAAAATCTCTATATTGTTTGTATGTATGTACATACGAACCGACACAATCATAAGTGATGAAAGCCGATATATTACATTGTATGTATTACAAAACATGTATTTAAACAGATTGTTCTGTTTTTCTGTACCCAGCATATTATAAATTGAAAGCTGTTTGACATAAAAAAAAATTTGATTTGACATGCCAAATACAATTTACTACATACGATCATAATATTTGTATCTTTGTAGTAACCTTATATATATATATCAATATTATTTTTATGTATGTAACAATTCCATACTTTATTTTATCCAAGCAATATTTTGAACAATCTAGTATGTATATCAAATTAGCTTTTAAGTATCAAATATATCATCATTTATCCTTTAAGTACTCTCCGTATTTATTGTATTATCATTTAAGCTGTCTATATATCATTGTTTTATCCTCACAGAAATGACATGCTCAATGAAAAACTCGAATGACGCAAGTGTGTGAAAGTTGCAATTCAATAATATTTGAAGCACGGACCCTGGAGTGATAAACGAGAGCGGGAGATTGGATTCTTTAATTTCCTTTAATATTCCCTTTTCGACCATTTAGGTGTAATAACATATCGCTGATTGCAATATTACCCTACGTACCTACGAACCTATAAAGAACTATAGTACACACTAAGGAAACATTAAAGTAATAATGTAACTATGTAGGAAATGCTTATCTGTGGAGTTGATCCCGCTTTTTATAACACTTAAAAGCGTGTAATGAGTACTTGGATATGAAAACAGATTGTACGCTGGATTACACACTTATTCACATTGTATTACGTTACAATAATTATACGTAAGATACATACTGAACATTGAAGAGCTAAGGTATGAAGAATAATTGTAATTTACATGCGTATATCTATATGATGTCCAAAACTATGCATGTATGTATATACTATACATAATATATGAAGTACTTGTTTGCTGTTAAAGAAACGGGCAAAAGCCCTTGAGACACTCCACACAGGTGGGTAATGGCATTTGGAATTATTGTGAGCTGAGGAATTCATTGGAGTTTCTTTTGTGTATCTGCACTCTGCAAGGCAATCACAAACACTCGAAAGGAACGAGGTTAATAAGCAAAGCGCTTACGGATATTGTCAATTGAAGAATGCTCTTTTCACAATTTCCATGTAAACTCACTTATCAAGAAATTTTGCTAGCAGGAATGAAGGCATTAGGATGACCCGTTGCTACAGGAGTAAGTTAAGTCATTAATCCATCATTGCTAACTTTTCATAGTTTTCATACATATTAAGGAATAGCTGTAGAATCTTATTGCAATTGGATTATAACATCCCCATGTACTAATACAGTCTACCTACTTAAAGTTCAATCTTGAATAATACAATTATAACATTTTGTAAAAGAAAATTACGGATCAAATGGATTGGAATCAGAAGCAATAAGTACGTATATAAATCTCCTGCTTGGATTAGATGTTTTCTCAACGGTAAATTATAATTGAGGAAATGCTATGGTGGCTTGGGAAGTTATCTGTGAGTGGTCTGCTTGTTGCTTGGAAATTAAGGATTTGTATACAACTTTAGGGAAAACTGTACCACAAAACTAAAGTATTGGGACTTTAGGAAGGAAACAGTATAACTTCAAATGATTATAATTTAATACTATTGTACTTTAAAACTTTATTTTATTTATTGCTATATTTTTAGCATTGCATTCCAGCAACCCAGTCCCAGAGATAATCATATAACATCATTATGCAGTTAGAGGGTGGGAACCACTTTTCTCAGGAGTTTATTAGGTTGCAATATCGGTCGGCATCAAGTCATCAGGGTCATAATATTGGGCACGGCAGTGTCTCCTTTAACCACAAAGTGCACAGCAAGCCTTCCGAGTCGTGATTTATAGGCAGTAAGTCAAGTTTAAGATGCTTGCATATAAGTAATCCAGTGTCTTCTGTACCTTTGAAGGTAGATATTCCTTTTATTTTATAATCATTTCCCTACAAAACAATCTATACATACATATAATTCCATCTTACACTAGTAGTATGCCAGAAGTCAAATGGAGATGTCCATATGCAAATGTACGCATAGACGTAAAATACAAATGTCTGTATATTCTTTGTACAGCAAAGCATAAATATTTTCATCCTACCTTTGTCCAGGAAATAGAGATGTTGATATATGATTCCCTGTATATATCTAACATCTTCCATCAGCAAATAAATATAATTTTTTTCTCCTAGGTATTCAAATTCGGGTAAACTTTCAATTCTGTGAATTTCTCTATACGTATACATTTCCCTGTTACTGCTTAAATTCGATATCGGCATACAATGCGCTTCTACTTTAAAGAATTCTGCATTTTCCTAATATAATTATGTAAACCTCCTCGGCGGATTATGCACTTGTCCATGCAGGGAGAGTAAATACATATGTATGTTCCTAAGGAGAGGTAAATAAATCCCGTCCCATAAAAATCAAGCATTAAAAAGACGTTAAAGTAGTGTATGTGAGAAGCTTATGTATGTTGTGTGTGTGTCTGTGTGTGTGTGCGGCGGCATCGGGAGGACGTGACAATGCAAAAAAATGTACGTTGGAATGCTATATGCAAATGTGTAAAACTTTAGAATGCAACCCAAAAGCTTGGCATGATATTATGATTTTAAGTTCTTTGGAAAACTTGGTCAAAACACACCACGATGCTTGTTGTTATTGTGCAGTGGTTGGTGGCTGTTGTTGTTCTCCCAAAAGTAGTAGTGGGATCCTCCGTTTCGTCTCCAGGGAAGTGTAAGCAATAATAATAAGAGGAGTTGAGCCAGCTTAAAAACGAAAAATATACTTATCATAAAAAAACCTGACATGACACACTCTGAATTTTTTTCGCTATAATGCCATACTTGACTATTGTATCCTCCTTTTGAAGAGCTTGTACACCACCAAGAAGAGATGGAGGTTTTGCGGTCTGGAATTATTATTCTCCAACAATTTTCCAGAGTGAATAAATTTTCTTTTACACACCTGCATTTTAACTGTTGTTGTATATGTGTGTTTGTGAGGAGAAAAAGCTTGGGAGATGAAGAAGAAAGGGAAAGATGCAAAGACGCAAGATTTTTTTAAAGGATTCTCCATTTTTTTTACATCAAATTCTCCTGTACATTCATATATCTCCACAATTTGAACTCTCTTGCGGATATTTGTGTACAAGAGTGTGGGGTGGGCATATTTACAGTTGGGTGTTTTATAACTTTCGTAGATGCTTTTCTAAGTAGCTGTTTATGTATATCTTATGCTTTTAGCTATAGTTGTATGGATATTTCACATGATGAAAGTTGGTTTGTATTGGCATTTCATGGGTTGCTTTAAGTTTAAAGCCTCTCGCAATAACTTATATATTTCCATATTAAACTTCAATATACATGCATTTCATATGATTTTTGGACATGCAGGTGCCTTCAGTATGCTTAAAACCATGTGTGCACAGAGCTTAGGTTTTCTTGCATAAGATTGAACGATAATACTGCACAAATAAAAACCCGTATATATGTGTGTAAATTTTGGGGATAATTCCGTAAAAAGAATTTTTTGGGTAAGTTTCACTTATTTTTTATATTGCTACTCCGTACATTTAGTACGCCCTATAGTCTGTTGCACTACCCCTATGGCTTCTTCGCATTCATATTGTTCTGGAAATATTCTGAAGCATGTCATAATAAAACCCTATCGTAAAAACACACGTGGTATTGAAAGTGCATTGAACAACGAGAATACCAAACAGTCGTTTATGCATTCAAGTGACTTGCACTGTATTTCGATTTTTGCCTGACGCATATACACATTATTGCATTTTGCACTACAGATATGGAAGTGTACGCTATAGATGCACAGTTTATGTATCTATACTACAGGTGCACTTTTACAAAAAAATTTGAAAATTCTATGTTAATCATGTATGTGATTTACTTACTGTCTGTACCTCCAGATTAATCATACCAAACCAATTTCCTCCCAGACGTTTGAATCTTTTGAAGAAAAAAGCACTAATAGTTTTCGACGTCAACCTGGGAATTTCAAGAAATTCAAAACACTTGACTGATTCAGCATTAGTTGATCGACTCATTGCACATATGATTACAGGTTATTTGGTGGTTCCGAATTTCCAGCATGTACATACACCCATATGTATATTTATACTCTATTTGTTTTTATATTCATATGTATCAATTCTAGTACATAAATTTCATTTTGCACAGTGCGTGTATCTTTCGTGTACAGTATATAGAAAAAGAAATGCAAATTATGTAAAACGTATACATCCAATCCGATGATGTGAATATTGTGGATTTTCATGAATATTATTCAAGCAAATATTCACACGCTCCTTGCTCAATCACCGGATCAACCATGGGTAAAGTAATGGCTGAGTGTGTTAAGATTGCATGTGCTTCAATTTATTTCTGATTTCTTCTCCGTTCAAATATTTTGATTCTGTATGAATCTGCAGATGCGTTTATTACCTTTAATTTTATTTTATAGACACGTTCGCAATGGCTTAGTCATGTACTACCTTTGGCATGATGTAACCACAGTGTGTGTTTCTTATACGATTCCGCATGTGTATACAAAAGTGAATATAACACTAGAATTATTCTCTGAGCATTAATGTACATAAGTGTTATTATCCTGAGGTTATAAAAGCTATTGTAATGTCTGTACAAACGTTACCATAACGCTGATGTGTACTTAAGTAAGAGATGTACATATACCCTGAATGTATATGTACAATCGTCGGCTCTGAAATTGCATGTATTTAAATAACTGCGGACAGTTTTGCGGAATTGATTTGAGTACTTTATGGCCCGTAGAAGCAAAATGGTATTTTTTTTCCTGCTCCCACACCACTTTTTGGTCTGTGCATGTATTGTCAATGAAGTAAAACTTAGAGGCCTGCATAAATAAAAGTGTGTATGATGGGGTGAATAAAGAAGGAATAGAGTGGGAGAGTACCGTCCTGGATAAAATTGATTGAGTTTCCGGCATGTACTAGAACATATGTGAGGAAAAACAGCCGTTGCTCACACGCAGGGCTATAAGTGTTCATATATGCGTATTACCAATGCCTATATCCGACGTTTATAAGTGTTAACAGCATCCGTCCAAGTTTTGAATAGAGAATATAATGTAAATTTAATGCAGTTTCAGTTCTTCTCCTCGTAACTTTTACATTTGTCGAAATGGCCTATGTGTGGAGTCTCGATCTGTGTCGATGTACTATATTCTCTCTTTTCGGTCGTCCTCAATTTTCCCAGGGAATTTTTCTCGTCTTCGCGCGTCTTATTGCTTTGTATTTTATGAGTATGTAGGGGTACATGTACATAAATACAGTGGAAGTATTTTATATTTTATAGGAGATATCGAGGAAAAACGCTTTTCCAATCGACTTTTGCGGTGAAGGAAACTCAATTGGACACGGCTGGAGTCTTCCAATCTATCATTTCCAGTGACCTTTCTCGCCATTTGATGATTTTCCGAGAACGTTCCCTCTACATGCTACAAATCCCGACGACCAAAACTATACGTGAAGCAACAAAACCCCTGTGAACTTGCATTTACTTGTCCTATGAACATTGTACTTATGTACGATGAACGTATTCTCGCAAACCAGAAGATACAGCAATACTATAGCATGAACAGAGTAACAGCAGCAACACTTTCACACACCAGAGATACAGAAATGAACGGAGTTCCTACAGAACGGCGATACTGAAGCCATGTGAAAATGTGATTCTTCTAATCCAAGTCATGTCTGTGTGCTATGGAGCAGATAGACTAGTATCGTAAAAATAATTTAAATACTTCATGAGAAGGCGCTGCTAGTCCTCCGGTAACAACTATAAAGGTGTGCAATGAAGAGCTGGACAGTCCTGTATGATAATCTGGGGGAATACCAGAATTGCATTTAAGCTTTGATGTGTACGGGAAGCAACGTAACCAGAAGGATCAAGGTACTAACTGGACATGTACTACATGGAAGCTCGTTGTTCAATTGTACCGCGAGCCTAACGAAATTTCTCCACGGTTGTTATAAACAATTTGATCGGAAAAGGTTTTTACATGGAAACATGATATTGCCCAAAGGTGGTCTAGATTCGACAATCTAAAAAGCCTCGAAGTTCTCTGTCGCCGACCGACTCAATTTATTGTCCGCCGCCCATCCAACACTAGGACAAGTATACATTATAGGAGATGTACTAGTCTCAATGACCAAAAAGCTGGATGTTATAGTAGTTTGATGTCTGTGTATTACAACTGCAGTAGTTTGAACCATAAATATTGCAAGTATACAGATTCAGTATGTATAACAATGACAAGCATAGTAGTTTGAAGATTCAACAGGATATGTACAGTATAGTTTAACGATTCAGTGTATGATGTGTGGAGTAGCTTAACATTCCGTATATGACAAGAATAATAGTTTGAACATCCAGTATATGACAAAAATAGTAGTTTGAACATTTAATATGGCAAGCGTAGTACCTTTAACATTCAATATTTCAACTATGACGGTGTGCATAGACTGATGCATTGCTATATAATACATGTAGAATGTATAGTATAGCGTATACTTATGTATATGCAATGGTCAGTCTAATGGTAGCAAAATACATGAAGTATACCCATCTACTTGTTATACATAAACTGTTTTCCCTTGTGCAGAAAACCATTTCATAGTTGATGAGAAGAGTCGGAGGATCCGATATGAAGGTAGTCACAAATTGAATTTCTATTCTCTCGCTCTCCATCACTTGGCATTCTTCTGGTCGCAGTGGATTGCTAAGGGAAAAACGGAAATTATCTCGTCCACAACAACAAGAGATGAGTAAATGTAATTTCAATGACGATGGACGACGACGGACGCTTTCATTTAGTACGTCTGTATAATCTTATATATAGCATTGCGATACATTTCCAAAACAGTCATCTCCTCAAGTCTTTCTATACTACTAAAAGCTCTTTTTGTATAGGCCTCCCGTATTCATATCCATTTGAGGACGCCTTATTGACCGAATGAGCAAGCATCATAGCTCGTTACCAACTGTGAGTGATTCTGTGTTCATATACAGGTGAAATCTGAATTCAATTTTCATTTCCAAACGATGAGTTATATGGTGTGAGTATATTACTCTTCGTATCAAAATGCTCTGACTTGTCCTTATGGCGATGCCTATAATTCACTTTTAGCCTGAAAGGTATCGGCGTGTGTGTGTTAAGCTGAATTGTATTAGATGGTAGCAATATTATATTTTGAAGCTCCATATGTGTACATCAAAGACACACAGAGACTGGTGTGAGGAGCTTCTTTAGTAACGCATCCTGGGAGCATGTAGGCAGAAAAAACAATGAGTTTGGTTTAGGTAATGAGTATCCAAAAAGGGAATTCACTTGTCCTGTCGCTGTCCAAGGGTAGATTCATTGCTGGGTGGCTAACTAGCACGTATCGTTGGAGATTCATAATTAAAAATTACACTATGGGATGGATGAAAGTAGCAAGTAATGGTGGATAACTTGCAAGTTTGACACGCTGCGGTGGTGGTGCAACTGTGGGTGATTTGATAGACTGACTCATCTTTTGCTCTTCGTCTCTCTCTCTCTCTTACTCCCCGTAACTCACTCTCATCGTGTGTTCTCTGTTTTTTGTGCTCTGAATCGGTTGCTCCGAGGTGTAAATTGTTCAAAAAGACATTTGTTCTGTTTGTGTACCACAAAAGAGCCTACCTTGAGAGATCCTGCCGCTTGATTTTATACCAATGAGCAATGACTATTATATTGGTTCCCTTGAATCATCCAAATTGCATTACATATTACATAGGAACACTATATTATATGCATATTGCATTCACAGCATCATGCATTAAATTCACAACATTATGTATTAAACTTACAAAATTATATATGAAGCTCACAAAATGATATGTAGGATGTACGACATAATAAATCCACAGTATTACATAAATTAAATTCGATTCCATTACATATTTTATGTTCCTTCAAGTTAATCAACTTTTCTGTCTTGCGGTCAAGATGGTCATGACTTTAAGGATTTTGTATATACACTGATTCTATTAAGTTTGCCTCAAGTTTGGAACTTCAAGTTGCAGCCAAGACTAACATGGACATACATGAATTTTCAAATTACTACACACACACACACACACACTGAAATCACAAGTATGTAGTAGCAGTAATGTAATAATTTAGGATTGCGTGCAAATAAAGTGTATTTGCTTTTAAATGGGAAATCTATGTACTGCCGGCAATGAGGCAGTAAAAGTACGAGCATGGTCAGTTATGCTAATTCCGCAGCATTATTAATATATGATACACATCTCCATATGTCCTATGCTGGAGAGGTTTTACAATGTGGACCCGTCACGCATCAATACTTATAATTACTGTTTATGACTCAGGCAATGATGAAGGTGATGGCTATTCTTGACTTGAGCTGTGTGATGCCCAAGGTATGCGATTCCTCAGCAGCAGCATTGTTCGACCAATTTAGATTGTTTAGTGTACGCATAACCGAGCCTCTTCGGCGGTCTTGATCCAAACTTCGCATGTATAATGATATATTTGTCAGGAGCATATGCCTTGTTTGATATTATGTACTTTTGCAGTTGATAAGATTATATATTTCCCTCTTATGCTAGATTTCATTTGCATTATGTAATGCTGTATTTTATTTAAATACATATAAAACTTTGTTCTCTATACTTGAAGTTTTATTTACAAGCCCTAATTTCTTTTATGCATATATTAATATTGCCTATAAAGTGTAACATTGTATTAATTTAATGTGCATAATGATGTAATAAAACTCTGATTGTGTTGTGCGTTCAAATAGGAAAATTGCATTTGTGTAATAATTAGATATCATTGACAAGCTTGTAGATTTAAATGGATTATAGCTTGCTATTGCAGTCTTAGTACGAGTCATGCAATTACTATCGAAAATTCGAAATAAATCCAATGTAACAAAGTCAAAGGACAAAAGAGCAATATACATAGTCTTGAGAAGCAGTAAGCTTGACTTTCCAGAATTAAAGTTGCCAGATAAACTGTTCACAAAATAATATGAGGACCAGAAAGGATCGTAATGCTTGTTGTGTGAAATCGATCCAGATGTCTTTTTTGTCGCCAAGAAATTGGAGCAACTAGACGGCACGACAAGGAGCGTGCGAGGATACATACTTGGAAATTAAATTATTGTTAATGTGTTAGAATCGGAGCATCAGTTTATTGGCAGCGGCGGGGCGTAAAATAACACTGTCGCCATATGTGATGAGTTTTGGTATTAGAAGGGTTCATTGTATTGTATATACTATGTAGATACATACATAAATATGTGTGCATCTTACAGAGAGGATTTGTCATGTATACGTACACTGTAAGTACATACACAGTATAATGCGGCGTTATTGGCCCGCTAGTTTGTAATCACATTATACTATTGCTGTACTATTTGCTGCATTGTACATAGATTTGCTGTAATCAAGACTTATGAGCAGATTACGGTATACAGTTGAATGGGTTGAAAGAAAAAAAAAGATGCGAACAGCGGGATGGGCTATAGTATTAACATCATTATGGGATCCATCCAATGGACGAACCTGACAATTGTACATACAAGTTTAGACTCATTGTTCAAAGAGTGTTAGAACAGAACATTCATAAATGATGAACATGTGAACATGATTTATTGCCTAATTGAAGTGAGAAAGGTGTCAAATTGTCATTCAAAAACCTTTTGAAGGTCTGCTTCACCTGTGAAATATGATTTCATCCCTGAATTTTTTAACACCTTACTACTATTTGCTATCGCTCTGTAATACTATCCGTCTTGTACACTTACTCCCATCCTTCTTAACAGTTGCACAACACAGCAGACTTTCTTCCTAAATCATACATCAATAACAAATGCTGTCAGTATGTATAAAACATGTTTATGTATATACTGAAGATGTGAACCATAACTATTTTTCAATGTATTTATAGCGATCTATAACATTACACACCACATATTTTCCAATACACACAGCAGCGTGGCTTCAGTACCGACACTGCACGTATTGTTAACATGAACTCTCAAATGACTTTCCATGACACTTCCCTAAGCACTAACGACGGAATAGAATGCATAAAGCGCAATCCAAGTCCTTACGAACTTGAGCCTCTTGATTTCTGCACCTCATAATTCCCAGGATAATACATACAACATACACGGACTATTGAACCAAGAGATCGATCACCGAAGGCGCACAAAGCACACGCTTCAAGAAGACCAACAATTGAAACTCACGCTTACTCTTTACAATTCTTATGGCAAGTATAGTTACTTATATATAGTGTTGTTCGGTTCGTTAAAGTATCCACATCATGTCCATTGGCTTAAGGTGACTTCCACTTAGCAAAAGTTATTTGCCTTGGTAAAGTCATTTGTAGGAACATGATACAAAAACTGCAAATTATGTTGCCCAAACGCTTAAAATAATACATTGTAGCTAGATAGTGAAAGTTTAATTGTAGGGTAAGGATTTCGCTGGGTGTACACATGCGAGTTGCGGGGCTGAACAAATAACAAATGGTTTCTAGTTTGTATTGCTGAAATTAAGTGTTCCCATGTGTCCACTGAAATTAATACAGTTAATTTAAAATATTAACTCTTCATATGTCAGTGTGTCACATTCATCGACATGGGCTTCCACTACTTTCAGGTAATGCGTGCACACACACCATTAGCACAAAGCTATTATTGTGGCTGACCGGAGG
This sequence comes from Lipothrix lubbocki, assembly GCA_034696945.1. Taxonomy (NCBI): domain Eukaryota; kingdom Metazoa; phylum Arthropoda; class Collembola; order Symphypleona; family Sminthuridae; genus Lipothrix; species Lipothrix lubbocki. The sequence continues at coordinate 56,105 of JAQGAK010000418.1, forward strand.
CTACGAGTTTCTAAATATTATCATTATATTAAGCTTTTTATGCAGTACAGCATTCACTGTATACATCATTTGTAAATACAGGTGAAGTATAGAATTATGTACATATGTACATGAATGAGCATTGAGTACAATATAAGCCTGACTCAATTTATAAACCTATGCATCACCAAGCTGTTGCAACAATTAATAGCATGTCCGTTTGCTTATTTGTACTCATCAAACTTAAGCCGCGTAGAGATTTCTATCCAGCTATTTTGAAAAATGAATTTATTCATTACACAGATCCGTGCAAAGCATTGGTTATAATTTTTCCATGTCGATTGCATTTCCTAGTATGTATTCTATTCTTCTTAAGGCTATACATAAGTCACTATTTAGCTCTTCTGACTGACTTTGGCTTCATGATTTTTTTTGAATAATGCAACTTCAAGTTTGTCAAACGTCAAGGTTTCATCATCAGAGAGCTATTTGGAATACTATAGCTGAGCAAGGAGTTAAAGGTAGATGATTTTACATATACACTAATTTCACATGCACACAAAATTTGACTTACACTAATCTTGCTCCCTAACACATACACACACACTCACATGGAGATGTTCATAATATAAATGTAAATTGACGAACCATTGTGTCGACGTCTTCATAGGAGCCTTCAATATTATGGATGATCGCAGGTGAATATCCGTCTCCCTTCTTTCTTTACCCATGTAAATTACAATTGTACTGCCAGCAGTACAGTGTACTGTACAGGTCTGAAAGTCAAAATCTTTCCTTTTCTGTCTCATCTTCCTCCATTCCTCCCCATCAGTTATTATTGTTGTATGACTTGACTCAACTTGTCCAATAACTGATGGCATGTGATGATTACTATTAGAATATGAGGAAAGTCAAAACAATGATTCATACGGCACATTTGTAATTTGTATGGATCCATTGTAGCCGGTACTTCTTAAATTGTTCATCAGCTATAACTTGTTACGTGTCCGGGTGACTTAATCAGCTGTAGGGAGAGTTCCTGTCGTCTCTCCGCTCAAATCTTCCTTGAACATCATAATAATAAAAACAGGACTGCGCTTATATGTGAACAAGTTATTTTAGCTGCAGCTGCATGCCAAAATACTTGAGCAGCGTTGGAGATAAATCTTAAATTTTTCATTGTATATGTTACTCTAGTCGTTTATATGTCTATTATTGTGACGTGGAGGTCCAAATTATAACGGAATATAGCATTACAGAAGCTTGGTATAGTGAAGAGTAGCTACGTAGAATACATTTTATTTTTCAACAAGTAAATTAATACTATAGACACATTTCATGTGGCAATACATAACATTTCTTCGATATGTTTTTTGATTTGTTAGCGTTGTAAACGTCACACACTATAGATATAAAATTGAACTAAATTCCAAAAACTTGTCAATAATTTTTCAAGGCATGACGAATGTGTGCACCGTTTAGAATGGCAAATTAACCGTGTAACACATTAATTGCCTACCCAGAGAGATCAATAACATAAAAACCTATTAGCCCACACAGCGCACACACCTGCCCAATTTCGCTATCAGCACTCCCATATGCTGCGAATTCCCTCAAAAATGGAATCAGACCATGATACACAAAATGAAATATTTCCTGAAGAAATCAATTACACAAGTAACTGCGATTTCCTTTACCACAAATTATTAGAAAATTAGACATTGAAAAAATTGAGTTATGTACCGTGATATTTGACTGAAAAATATTTAGCCAAACCAACTGTTGTTGTTTTGATTTTGGATTATATGCTCCAAAAATTCCTATAGTTTTTTAGTAAAGACCTACCTGCATAACATCCACAGCACTGATAGCATATTACATAAAAGTTATAAAGTCTTCCACTAAAGGGCAATGTATAGTGATAAGTTCGTATATGATATGATAGCAAATATGCGTAGGAAGATTTCAATGTTTATAAACATCGAAAAAATAAATCATGTACAAATCGCTGTGTGTATTCCTATACATCTCCTTTTTGAATCAACTCTGTTCAATATGGACTTGCTGTCACATGGAAGGATATGAAATAACTCAAAGCAATTTCACATTATTTGTCAACGTGTCCGCTGCTGTCGTTTGTCACACCCGCGATGGCATTTCTTAATTTTTGGTCCTTAATTGCAAACATTAGTCAATCAGTAACTTGCATATTGGTTGGTATTTGTAGGTTTCTAATTGCTGGGAGACAACCTACAATCTGTATCTCTACAAGTTCCAAATTTAAAATTATCTTTATTTAATGGTGGGATATAGCTATAATTACACATCTAATCTAATACGTATCTATTTTGAAGATGAATAGACTGGCTATATTTTGTTTTCATATTTAATTACTTGTTATAAATCTCTTCTTTTGGACTTGTAATGATAGTTGGATGTCACCAGATTTTTTACGCTTTTATAAACTTATAGTTCTTATCCATATTTATCTTTGGTTTATTCTTTTAGTTCTTAGATTGCATTAAAATTATGAAGATTTTTTCAGATTGTATGTTCGTTTAGCTTTTTAGTTCAGGTTGAATGAAGTATGTGTATGAAGTATTATAGTAGTAGTGATTTATCAAAAGTTATCACCCCGTAAAAGGGCTCATCAAAAGTTATAACTTTTGATTAGCCTTGTTTTGGGGTGATAACTTTTGATAAAAAGTATGGATGAAGAATATGTGTATGAAATAAGTACAAAAATGTTTGTGGACCAGTCGAGAAGTTATGTATAAAGGAGGGTTGGGGTGACTTACATGCGTAGGGTGTAGTCATAACACACTTGGGATTTGGGTTTTAAGCTTGCTATATTCATCATGTGTGTATATATGTGGACATTGATATTGTGTGGAAGGAGGGTTGACAAGGAGTGAACAACTAGGCTGGCTAAGTGTGAAACAATTGATAACGTCGTAGTACACAAGTGAATTCATGTACACAATGAGCACAAGGACAAGTACAGTAAACTTTGTTTGTTACTTGAAGGGATGGCTGAGAAGGCAAGTGAGCAGCCATCCCTTCCAGAGAATAATGTTTTAAAGGTTATCAAAGGTTATTAAAGTGTTGAGTTTGCAATATTACATGGGAAAACGTTGTGACGACGTTCCAGTGTCTACGAGAGTTAGTTACTCCTTAATAATTTTAAAGACTGAAAAGCGTTGGAGTTGTGTGGAGCAATTTTTTTCTGGGAAACTTGGATTTGGAAAAATCATGGATCAAGAAGGTGAGTCTTGTAAATTATATTGTAAATTTAGTTATTTAGGAAGAACGCTTTGTTCATCGTAATATAATATCATTTTAATTCTAAAGTTTATTATTAAATGTAAATGCTGATCTTGTATAATATTTTATATGAATGAGTTGTAGTAAGAGAATTTTTAATATTATTTTTCAGGTTGCCTTGAGCAGGACAGCTGCACTTCATGTGTCGACGCTGGAAATGTGTTCGTTCGTTTGCTAAATGGAGCTACCTGTTGTGTATCCAATTTGGACACGTTGGATGCTCCTGTTACAGCCGTGTACTACAAGCCGGAACAGTGTGAGGACTTCCAGCCTCCAATGGGATTAACAGCTAAAATGTTTTGGGGTACGTTTGTATATATGTATAGTATAATTCAATTATTGCCTCACTTCAAAAGTTCATGGAGTTATATGTGTGTGTATGTAGGTGTGTATATATCCAAAGTAACTAGCATGTACTGATTAATGTATTATTTTGCAGGGACGTTTGGGGTCATATTGTTCATGGCGCTGTGTATTGGTGTCTGGATTGCCGTTCGACGTGGATTTTGCACGAGACGAGCAAGCCGTAATGAGGGAAGAAGAGCCTCCAGCTTCCCGGACGGGCTCAGCGTACATTATGAGGACGAGACCCTTAGTCTCATCTCACTCCACAATACTATGGAGAGTGTTATGTGACTTCCCTCTACTTATGTGTATACACAAACATTTAGACTGACCCTATGATATAGAATCCTCATTTTTTATTGTAGGTATATTATCCCTAGAGTATATATTTCCATGATAAATTAAATTACAGTATTTACTGATTACTTTCCCACGATGACTTTGAATATATTGAATCTATTATTGATTAAATGTAACGATAACTTGATTTTATAATCGATGTCTCTAGAGTGTTTTTAGGGTTACTTTTTGGTTGCCGAAATATTATTGACTGGATATTGTGTATTTTATGCGTTTATGGTTTTGGTATTGATAGTAAGAAAAAACATTTCATTTTAACATTGATCGTGTTGGTGAAACAAGCTGCTCCAATTTCCTCTTGAAAAAATTCTCGATTTAATAAAATATTCCTGTATACACATTTGTCAAACTTGAACTGTAGTTTTTCATTGTATTACAAGCATGGATTCGCATTCAATGGTTGAGATTCTGAAAAATCTTACTACGGTAGTCAAAGAGCTTGGCGACAGTCTGGCAGTCAAGCCAAAGCGAAAAAGTCTTCCAAAAAAGCAAAAACAAAAAAAGACAGGTACAAATTGTTTAGAGCATTTAAATTCTAGAGAAATAAGTTTTAAATTTATTTTATTTATGGAAAAAATTGAAAATTGCATATAACGTCTGTATAAATTATTTAAATTGTTGGAATCATAGTAAATAGTAAAACTAGTAGTAATAACAAGCATTATATAACAGCAGTTAAAGCCGGACGTGTAACAAAGAAGAAACGAGGTCAGCCCACCAAGGTGGAGCCGTTGAGATGCACTCGGTCGTCAGTCAAAGGCTCAGAGCATGATACTTTTAAGGTTCCAAGCCCTGAAGCTTTTACACCTAATGTTGACAACACCCGTGCTGATGCCATGGTCGAGCAAGAGACCAAGCTCTTGTGTACAAAATCAGGAGGAAAAGATCTCTCTTTGTTGGCGGAATCCTTGTTGGAGAAAACTGAGTCTTACACACACGAGCTCACGTGTTACGAGATCATGCCAATCTCGCCAGTTGCTTCTCCAATGGCTCCTTTGCCGGCTTTCAAGACTCCAAGCAGTTCTGCAACACAACCGAAAGCACCTGGAGTCGTATTATTCGGTGAACAGAATCCGGGTCTCATGTTTCCGTATTCCATTGCAAATTTGGCGCCTGCTGGTTCTCTGGGAAAAGATGTCAACACAATTTCTGGTCAACAAACTGATGTGAAATGTAACCACCCTTTTGCTGGCCCAGGTGAATGTGTTCACTTTCTTTTCAAAGATACTTGCCCAATGGCAATATTTAAACTCTATGAACAGGTACACCTGTTAGACAGGTCAAAGACTGAAAGTCAGGGAACTCTGGATGCAGAGTTGGCCAACATCTTGAAGGGGCTTGAGGATGGATTTTCCTCCGACTAGTTCAGAGATTTTGAAATTCTCCAATACATTTTCCATATAAAATTATTATTATTAGTAAAGTATTAGTAACAATAATTTAATGAACCTCTGCTGTAGTATAAATGTATTATGAAAAATGTGTATATGTGAAAAATATTCATGTCAAAATGCTATGCTTCAATATGAGATTCAAAATTACATGAAATTGAATTTTAAATATTCCACAAAAATGCAATGATGTACACAAAATTTAACAGTAGTCATTATTATTATGAATTTGTATGTTAATATGTAGCCCAACAAATATATTCTCTTTAGTATGTGTAAATATATTTGATGTGTAATAAAATACAATATGGCCAATATTTAAAATAAAAATTTTTTATTTGCATTTTGTATTTTCTAAATGAAGACATGTAAATTACTGAATGCATAATATTTACATATTTACATTGCATATAAGTAAATCTCTGTAAAAATATATTAAAATATAAAGGGTTTCATACATTGAAGACATGTAAATTACTGAATGCATAATATTTACATATTTAAATTGCATATAAGTAAATCTCTGTAAAAATATATTAAAATATAAAGGATTTCATACATTAAAGACATGTAAATTACTGAATGTATAATATTTACATTGCATATTATAATTATCTATGAAAATATATTAAAATATAAGGATTTCATACACGGTCACACAATTTCCATATCATTATATACACCACATTGAAAGCATGATAAATTACTAAATTATTCTATATACTATATTTGAAAATCATGAAACTACATGAACATAATATTGACACACATACAATTGTTGTTGAAAAATGACAAGGCACTATTACGATGACTGAGACTATTTACATAAGGTAATATTTAGTCTAACAAATATTATATACAGAAAATATTAAAAATGTTTGAAAAGAGATTACTGCATTATATGAAGATAAATTAACAAGACATGTCGGAATCAGAGTCAATTGAAATGTGTGAAAGTTCAGGGGATGCAGGAGGTGTCGGAGGAGAAAGAGAAGGAAGCGCACAAGCTCCTTCAGGAAGTGGGATTATTTTTTTGAGAAATTGCAGTAACAAAATCATTGACCTATGAGTCAATAACACAGTAGGGCCTGGCCAAGTATCATATTTCTCTCTAGCTTTTTCGGAGACACGATTATTGAGCAAAATTTCCAAACCTTCCTCCGACTTATTAAGAGTCACAGCAAGTCGCAATGACCCTAAATCCAGACAAGGTTTTTCCCAAAATTGAAGACGTGTCGCACCCCAATCATATTTCCTATAATACGTACTTTTTTTGTATTTGATGTTTTCTTGGTTTGCCTTCCAAGCTGCATCTTGCCTCATGGTGTCGTTGGTAAAGCCGTAAAGATGCCTAGCCTGAAGAAATGAAATTTGGATCACTGTCGGCTTTCCTGTTTGTGTCAGTCTACCAATGAAAAGATAGGGGCATCCTAGGTCTGGATGACGGTCCTTGCGAGCCAAAATGTTACGGCCGAGCTAACAAAGTATAAAGACAGTATATTATAAATTTTAATTTTCTTCTATTTTGATGGTTGAGTTAAACTATTGATACTATGCACATTATAATATGAGATTGATTGAAGTTTTTACTTTACATATAGAACTTACATGATAGGAATCTTCTTGTTCAAAAAACTCCCACTTTTTGTAAAAGTCGTCGGGACGTCGCTTAGCCAGGCTGCCTTCAAACCGATTAAATTTTTTCAGTTTCGGTGCCGAGTGTGAACGGGTAACAGTAGTGTAATCATCGTCTTCCCCAAGGGCATCTAAAATAAATGGCAAACAGTAATATAATAATAGCTTTAGATTTAATAGGATTTATTTTAGGATAACAAGTTTACTCTCATTGTACATATTTTTAACCATTCTTTTTTTGGACACAAAATCAAATAATATATAATCATAATTAAACAATCAATTGTTAGGTAGCGCTTACCATGCTTTTGGGAATTTCTCCAGCTGCCTTGAGATTCCATTTTAAATATGATTAAAATTTGTAGTAATCTGTAGGTGACTGATGTCGGTGTTAACTTTAGTGTACAGTAATTTAATTTATATGGAAAATGTTTGTTTCAAGTGTTATTAGTAGTATTTTATAAAATTAGTTGGTTAAACTGTAGAAAAATGTCAGATTGAGAGAAAATTTAAAGTTGTGGAAGAAAAATTGTGTTAGAGGATACTAAAGTGCTGGATCTGTGTAGGTGATATGACAACAAGCAAGAGTTGAGCAAGCGACTGGAGTTTGGAATGAGCTTGTGGGCTATATATACAGTTTTATTGGCGCCCTTTTTCCTCCGCTACTGTTATTCCAAATCCAGCACATTTGTCGGTAAAATTTACAATAACTGTTACAAATCTTTGGTTTAATAACGCTTTAATATACATTACCTGTTAAAATTAAGTTTTAATTAGAATAGCTGAAAAGTATTATTATTATGAGGTAACTACGTTAGCTAATTGTGAAAATATAATAGTAAATGTATAATGCAATGTAAGTTTAGATATATCTCGACTAATTTCCCGCGTCTCTGTGTATTGTGTATATATGAGAACAGATTCCTATTTCATTCTCCCATTCTGTCTTCACCCTTTACCAATTCAACTTGCTGCTTATATTCCCTAATCTTCTTGCATCACTGTAAACTTCACTCGCTCGGTTTTTCAAGTACATGAATACTATTATGGACATTCCAGTTGCTAACATGACCCAAAGAATTTTTAATTCTTGGAAACAAGCTTTCAAGTCTGAAACAAAGGTGGTAAATGAGCCAGAAATCAAACTTTCTTCATTATCAGAATTACAACAAGATGTAATCAGACGAGTACAATCTCATATTACCCTGTCTCGTAAGGACCAATTAGAAACTCCTTTACATTTAATAATATCAGGCCAGGCAGGGACAGGAAAGTCATTGGTTTTAAGACATTTGCATTGGCTACTATCTCAAGAAAAGAGTCGTCGAAAAGATTTTGACTACACGTTAGGATCGTTTACAGGAACAGGAAGTAACATAATAGGTGGAACAACATTACATTCTTCCTTTGGTTTAGATATTTATGGGAAAAAAAGTATATGTAGGTCAAACACATCAAAGTATAAACAAGATGTGAAAGAAAGACTGAAAAATGTGACCATGATAGTAATTGATGAGTACAGTCAGATAGGCCTACGGCTTTTGCATCAAATTGACAAAGCCTGCCGCAACGCTGACGGGGAATACAAGACAAAAATATTTGGAGGGAAAAGTTTGATAATTTGTGGGGATGTTTTTCAATGTTTTCCGATTGGTGATTTCTCTCTGTTTTTTCCTGTTTCAAAGTCTGTTGAAGTGCATTACTTACACAGTATGTACAAAAGTATCAAGAATGTTTATGTCTTTAGTTGTCAATATCGACAACAAGGGTATAGCCAAGAGTTTTTCCGAAATTTTTTGAACAGGATTAAACGAAAAGAATGCACAGCGGCAGATGTGCGTTACTTGCAACAACGTCAGAGCATAAATTTAGCTGAAAATGAGCTTGCCGCGTTCGATGATGCTATCCACATTTATCCGCTTAGATCTCAATGTCGTTCCTACAATCGGTAAGCTGTTTTATCATGTGATTTTAAGTATGTCATAATATTTGTCGTTTAAAGTTCTCATGAATTGCAGGGATTATCTGTACAAAACGTTCGGGTCTGAATCGGTGGTAAATATTGAGGACGAAGGATGTGGTGTACTGGAACTGTGTATAGGAGCAAAAGTCATGTTAACAAAAAATATTGCGGTCAATGTAGGGCTTTGTAATGGCAACCAAGGAAAAGTATTAGGTATACGTATGAAAACAAACTTTCATGGAACAAATGAGGTTGATTGTATTGTTGTGGATTTTCCTTCCTATACAGGAGATCGTTTTGTCCTAACTACAGAGGGGGAAAAAGGTTTCCCTATATTTCGAGCATATGATACTATATTTGAGTCCAATACAGGGAAATATTTAAAAGTCAAATGCTTTCCGTTAATCCTATGTTATGCCATAACCTCACACAAGTGTCAAGGAGCTAACCTGTCAAAAGCTTGCATATATCTTGATGAATACGAATTTGCACCAGGGTTGGATTTTGTCGTTTTATCCAGGTGTAAAAAAATCGAAGATATTGTAATTTTGGATAAAAACATTATTGAAGACAGATTTTTGGGACCCAAGCCAAAAGCTACACTTCTTCAAATATATGAAGAGAAGAGACTTTCCTTATTGAGCAAAAAATGCGACTCACACAAATCTACCTAATTGGAATAATAATATTAGACTCGCGAGCATTGTTATTGTAACTATTTAACAAGCAGCTTCCAAATGGAAGGCTAAAATTAATATTATTCTTATCTGGATAGCATCTATATATATCAAGTGAATGCATTGCAAGTTTGTTTACTGTAATATTGTACAATGAGTGTTTTTTCGATCGAATTAAATGAACATTAAAATGTTGCTTCTTTTCCAAGTTAACAACATCCTTGTATGATTGATGGCAAGCAAATTTCTTTAGCGTTAAATACGGAATTCCTTTAGATTTCATCTCTTCAGATTGATCGTAAAATAAGATAGAGTACTGTTTCGATTTAAGCATAACAATTTCTTGAACATCCATTGATTCTATTTTTATTTTCCCTGATACTCCACTATTCCAATTCGTGAGCCCATGTATGTGTGCATATTTTTGAAAAATTTCATGTGATTTTGGTATCTTGCTAAAATCAAAATAATCGCGATTTTCGACTAGTTTTGAATATAAATCATCTTTAGAGCATTTTATTTCTGTCACCGCTGAATCCGTGTCATGGTAAAGTAGAGAAATAGAACTATTAAAGACCTTTTTGAGTTCATAATAGTAGCATGTATAAAATCGTAATTTTGCCAAATCAAGTATGCTAAACCCAACTTGTATAGGTTGGTCTAAAACTGTTTTTTGGGGACTAAGATACACAACACTCACTGATTCAGTTAAGGTGTCAAAGTCTGTACATCTTTCAGAAGATAAGTACCTATGTGCATGTGCTCTTGAAGTACAGAATTTAACCTCAATCTTGTGGTTATCTCGCATTAAAAATCGGCCAAAAATACTATTATTGCCAAGTTTTAAAGCGTCTTTTTCGCATTCTGTTCTAGCCAATTTCCTTTTTTCAACGTTATATTCAATATAATCTTTTAAAAAATCTCGTTGGGTAAAACGTATACCTTTATGTATTTTAATTAATTTCATGCCCATTTTGAGATAAAACTCCAATGTCTTATAATGTACAGTATATTCATGTCGATCATTCTGGTGTAATAATAGTTTTGGTGTTTTTATATACATATTTGCATTAGTACCTAGCGTCTTTAAGTTATTTTGTTGTTTGTCAGATAATTCAGTTATCTGTACAAGCTTTTTCTCAGGACACAATGGAAGTTCCGAAGTACTTGCATGAATTGCCGGCGGGTACTCTAGAGACACACCTAAAATGTAACCTTTATCAGCATCTAACAAATTAGTATTCGTCCAGTCAATCTGTTCTAATTCTTCTACAGGTACCCATTCATAATCTGAACAAGGGAGTCGTTGTGTAGACATGACGGAAGCATACAAGCTTACAACGTCGAAATAAATTATATGACTTTCTGGTTTTGTTACGTCAAACCCTTCAGGTGAGTTCATTGAATTCGCTGCGCAAATTTTTCTAGTTGGATACGAGCACCCACCCCTGACACCTGAACGAATAAAATCCAACATTGATTTGTCTCTAATATACTGAATGCTTGCTCCTGTTTTATACAAAAAAGCCTGCCATGAGAACCCTGATGCAGAACATACATAAGTAGGATCCAACCCGTATGATTTAATTGAATTATGTACAAAATTTATCCATACAATTCCCAACAGTACAGAGTCTAAAACTGTGTAAACTTGTGTATATTTTCGGAAATTAGATATGCCAAGTGTGTTACAGATATTTTGAACCATTTTGTATTCTTGGTCAGTACATTTTTGATGTTTAAGATCGTTATTAAAAGCATGTTTTGGAGGAATTTGGACGTGGTCTTTGAGTTTCTCAGAAGAGTCTAGATAAGCATAAGGATATGGAATTTTGCGGAGCAAAAGCTTTACGCTACTAGCATCAACACTTAAATCAGTTCTAACCGCTCCGCTTGGTTTTAAGTGTTGTGCAATCACATCATTTATTATGTGCAACAGAGGTGAGTTGTCTCTGACAATAGCATCTGTTAACGTTGCCAGTGATTTAGGGTGGAAATTAAAACTGTCTATAAATCTCAGCTTTACTTTCCGGTTGCCGTTCCAGGATTTAGATTCAGTTCCTTCTATGCCATATTCTCTGCTCAATGGTGGTATAAACATATCCTTTGCTGTTATGCTTAGTTGAATAAATGATTCCTTATTCTTTGCAACTACATTAACATCCGATAAGCTAAACAGACTTGAGCTCGACATATTTTTCAGCAGGATATGAAAATCGAATTTTGATGAATTATGTGCCACACAAGTTAATTCGTTTTTATATTTTATACGGAGGTTACATGATTGGCAAAGGGTAGATATGTATTCCATTGTATCGTGATTATGGTGAAAGCATTTGAAAACATTCTTGGACTCTTGCTTATCATAATTAACATCATCATCATCTTGTTCATACTCAGTTTCATCCGAATCATCTACAAGCATACCTTCATCATCAAATCTCAAGTTATCCAGTTCATCTTCTGGATTATTTACGTTTGTGAACCGGCGCTTACAATGAAAACAATGTGTAGCGTCGTTATGCCTTTTAAGTACTTCCTCTGTTGGAGTAACACTATTGTTAGTGGCTCTAATTTTGTACAATAGCTGTTGTGCCCAGTAGAATGCTCGAGAAAAGAAATGCTCAACAGGGTTTTCAAGATCGTAATACTCTGAACATATAAGATTAACGTCTTTCCCAGTATTATGCAGAATGACCAAACTGTATGATGCAGGTATGTACTCATTATTGATTTTTGTCTTTTCGGTGTTTAGCTCAGTTTTATTTGTGTTTTTAATGCTAAAGGTTTCAAAATCGTAAAACAGAATGTAGGGTTGGAAAAGGGACATTTCAAGGCGTTCAAAAGTAATGTGTTTACTTTCCTGGGGGAATACATATGGAATTTCCTTTTTTATAGAGCATTGAAAAGCATGCTTGTCGAGCAGGGGTTGGGAGCTGAACTGTCTATAGCATTTTGTACAACTCACTGTATTAGAGTTTCCTGGTACATGCAGAAACGACTTCAAGTTGTATATGAGAGCATAATGAAAGCTGGACGAGTTAAAAGATTGAATGGCAAAAAGATTAACTGTCTTGTCAAAATTACTTTTGGATTTTCGAATAATCGTGACTTTTTCTTGGACATGCGAAAAGATGTTGATATTTATTAAATTATCCATTTCAAATTGGTTCATATTGTCGTGTGGATTTACGCTTTCACCTTCTTGTACAGAACTAAAATTTACAGTCCCAAAGTACTGTCTCCAAGTCGTGTGTTTTCTTAAATTACCATCTCCCACACGTAATAATTTATTTTCCTTTTTTTTAATTTCCCAGTTTACGCTAGCACAAACACAGTATTTGAAACAAAAATTATCAGTGTTTTTAAAATTAATAATCCCATTTTTTCGGGATGCAAAAGGCATAGGAATATAACCTCTCCCTGCAGCGTTATTTAAAAGTCTTAATTCACCTATTTTCACCTCTAAGCTTTCAACATTAACAACTCGCCAGCCTGAGCCATTCGCAACAAACTCATCTTTTTTGTCAATAATGTTTAACATAGACTCTTTTATTAACGAGTCTATATCATTAGTTTGATACATTTCCATATAATCGCTTTTGAAATACATTATAGCTTGATGCTTTACAATTTTTGTTTTGTGTCCCACAGGTATTTCCTCACCATCTGTAGCTACATTATCTAATATTATATCTTTTTCCATCAAAAGCGATGTGGCGATTTCTATACGCATTGTGGCATGAATCATAAATAATTCTGAAAGCAAAGCAGTTAACGGTGTATGAATTTCTTGGAAAGCAACTGCAATATCATTAGTATTGAAATCATGTCTGTACTTATATTTCACTATAGCGCCTAAATGCGATCGAGAGTATTCATCAAAATGTGTCAGGTTCAGGGGAAGTTTACTGTCAACATGTCCAAGCCGTTGTTTCGGGCAAGGGCACATATGAAGTTGTTTTCTACTAATATATTTGTCGCAATCTGGACAATGGTGAATGTTCTCAATATGGGAATCGTACATAACATATTGTCTACAGTAAAATGAGCAATACGGAAGACTGCAGCGGAAAATCTGAAAGTCATACAATACATCTTGACATTACTATTGAAATCTACCTACATGCTGTGGTACAATACATAGGTTCATATACGTACCTGATTTTTATATCCAGATTTGTTCGCTCGTGGATATATAGATGATTCGTATTGAATACACGGGGTGGAAGCGTTTGGGATGTTCATCTTTACTCTCTCGAGTCCTTGCGTTGAATAGCAACAGTTTGTGCGTTACTCGACAATTGTGAGTCTCCCTCTCCGACCCAAAGCTTGTACGCTCGTATGCCATACTTGTAAATCTTTATGATCACAAGAATTACAAGCAGAACAAGTGTAGAAATGACAACTAAAATATTTCACACTAGCGTTAAATCAGCTCAATGGATGATGTATAACTTGTATTATTATGCTTACCACATGGGTGTTCTGAATACTGGTCAACTGGCTTAGAATCAGTAGTGTTTGGATCAAAATTATTAGATCGTTCTTTTAAAAACGACTTGAGCAAATAGTTTACATTTTTTAAAATAATTTCTGAACTTTTATCTACGTTTATTTCCATTTTTGAGCCTATATGTTTTGTTCCTTCCTAGTTTGCTTTGCTTCTTCAACTGCAACTTTTTCTTATTAGTTACTCGTTTTAAAATCTTTTTCTTTCCCTTGCCCTTTTGGTTGTTTCTTGTACGTAGTGTCATTTTCTGTGAACTTTTCCCTGCTTTTGGCGGCATTGAATTTTGGACTCTTTTTCTACCTTTTATATTTGGAACATTAATTTCACTGTTTTCATCCACAGATTTCCAATCAGTTTCTACTTTTTGACTTAAACTATCGGGCATACGTTGATAGCAACAGTGGAGACATTGTTCACTTTGGTTATTATTATTAGTATTCTTAGACAGATTTTCTGTATTAGTAAAAGTATTTTCAGGTATATGTTCTATATTGCTCTGTTCAAAAGCTGGTTGTTTGTCTGGCATATCTTGTACCATTTCATCTGTCTTTATAATCTTATCCTTGTTATTAATATCTTCATTTGCAATTTTTCCACTATTTGCAATGTCTACTTGCTGTTGGTTGTAAATCTGAATTAATTTGTCATAAAGTTTTCCGTCTAATACTTTCATTACTTTAGCCATACCTAATTACTAAATTAAGGATTTCTCCTATGAAAACAATTTCAAATATTTGAGCTATTATTATTTTAATATTGTCTTTTTCAGTATGCAATCGCTTTAACGTCTTCTTATCGTTTGAAACTTTGCGCAATCGTTTCAGCCTATTTATCCTTGATTTTGTTTGTATATTAAAAAACTTTGCATTAGACAAGCAGTCAAACACACTTTTAATTTGATTTTCCGTAGCTGTGCTCAACATTTTCCTTAAAACTGAATTGGAAGCTAAAGCAAAATTTTTCAAAAATTGAATTTCTTGTTCGAGTCGAGTCGTCATGGCATCAAGTAATACTATTTTTTATTTTGTTTTTAAAGAGTTTATATCGGAGTGTAAACCTCAGATGCTTGAGTTGGAAATAACGAGTTTCTGACCCAGTATTTGTATTTTTTATTTTTTGGATGAAAATCCAAGACCAAGTATGCAAATTCTTTTCCTTGCACTGCTTTGGTAAATGCTGATTCAAGAAATTTTGTCTCCCCAGGACATATTTGACGGCTCAAATATTTAATTGTAGAACGATCCCGAGGCTGGTCATAAAGTATTAATATCTGTGTGTTTATGTTTACAGTTCGTAGACCTTTTTGAAATGCGTTTTGCAAAATAAGTATCATGCTAATGGAACGGTGATGCGAAGATTTGATGAATAATTTGGTTATTAAATCGTTATTTTCTCCTTTTGATATGATGTCAGATTGGTCGTCAATAACAAGCAAGCAGTTCTCTGTACAAATTTCCTCAACGTCGCTTAACTTATCCGAAAACACAACATTCTTATCCTCCGATTGAAGCTTTGTAAATATTGGCTGAAATTCAGAGAAAATGTAAACGCATTTCTGTATTGGTCTATCAAAGAGCTCCAATCTTTTTTGAATCATTTCAATTGCGAGTCTTGTTTTACCAGAACCCGTTGGACCCACTATGCTAATAGTACTAGGGTGGGGAATTTGATAGTTAATAAATTCCATATTGATGTTTGTGCATTAAAGTCGTTTAGTACACTAGCAAACTTTTTCTGTCTAGTAGGTCTTTTTTATTAAGAAAATAATTTTAGGGTAAGTTGACAGCATTCACAAAAGCTTTTTTAAAGTTTTCAAGCGTATATTTGCAAAATGAGCTGATCGAATTATCAAAACAGAGCTCACAAATTTGAACGTTAGAGTACAATGAATATTCATACATTGGAATTCCTTCTTGCAAGTTTGCATATTCTTCTAGTGTATGACATTGATAAAGTGATACAAGTTCATCCAACTCCATTTCTTGCGTGCATAAAGCACATTGGCAATTAGCAAACGTTTTGTAAGTCTGCACCCAAAGTGTTGGATTAAATATACGCTCCAATACTTCTGATGTTGTGAAATGAAGTTTTTTAGACAACAAAAGTTCTGTATCAAAAATCTTTTTCTTTTTCATTTCATTTTCATAGCATCCAATACAAAATTGTTTTGATTTGTACAATTTCATTTTAATTGTATTTTGTGGGTATAATTTGTACAAATAAGCAAATTGGCATGAATAACATTTTATGTGTGAAACTTTTAACATGGCTAAAGAATGGTAAGAGATGAAGCTCCAGAAAGGTACTGAGAGCGTATGTAATTTCACTTTGTGTGTAAATAAGTTTCAATAACGTATTATTAATGCATAGCGTAAACTATTTTCCAACCGTGGGTACACGTGCAACGTTCAACATATTGGAAACCCTAAGATGAACAACAGCATCATTATGTATCTTATTTTTAGTGAAAACGTCCAGAAACTGTCCAAATGATTCTCCTTGGGCAAGTGAACATACAAATGCAATCGCATATAGCGCACATGTGTTTGAACCCTGGCTTTGTAGTTGGGAACAGTTTTCTGTCAAAATATGCTTTGTTGGAGCTTTTACATCTGGGTAATGTAATACACTCTCTCCAAATGAATCAAAAAATATACAAGAATTTTTATTTAAAATTTTCCAGGCTAACCAATGTTCTCCTATTTTCCCAAAACTTTGGGAATTCATGATTAAATATGCTGGCAGCTTGTTCCAATCAACAATTACATTAGCATTATCTGCTGACGAAATGTAGAACGGAGTTTTAATAGCATGTTTTTCAAAAATTTGACAAACAGTATTCTCAATTGCTTTTGCATCCATATTAATGCTCAATGGTAACAGTTCTGTGTTGATCGATTTCTAGCATAGACTGATAATGACAATATAAAATTATATTAACAGATTCGTCCAAATCTTTTCTGAATTTTAAACAAATTTTAATTTGTCCTTTGGTATTAACTGCTAGAGCATTAGCTTGATTTGGTAAAAGCTCAAATGCAGTAAGAACGTTCCCGTTTGTAAAGTTTGTGCGATTAATTCCGTTTCCTAGAATATCTGATCCTGCTGTGCTACGCAGGCTTCTGAGACCTACTAAAAAGTTGTCGCTGCCAGCATTGTTTGTAGAGGTAAAGCTGTAATTTATTCTTCGATGTTGCAAAGTCTCCCCATTCCATGTAAAGCTTAACTCAGATAAATCCTTGTGATTAAACATAAACGGATCTTTTGTCAGTTGCCCCATAAATCCTTTTGAGCTAACGATTCCACAAACTATAACTTTAGGAAGCTTCCCGAGTAATATTCCTTCGCTTGTAGCAGCGGATAATCCCTTTGCAATATTAAAAGTCCGCACATCAGCATGAACAATAGGGTACTTGCAGGTTTCTCCCGCCAAAAGCTTTTTATGATGGATATCAATGATTTTTTGTGAAATAATACGACGTGAGGCATAGAAAATGCATTCTGAGACTTCAAGCTTGTAGGGACAACCAGAAAAAGGCGCCAAAGTTTCCTCGCTGCAATTTAAACACAGCTCTGGAGGAGAACGTTTAAGGACCAAACGAATCTCTGTGCCGGACGGAAAGTATTTTGGTTGATTAAACAAACTGCAACACAATTTTCCCAACATGGAAAATGTTGCTGAATTTTTAGTAAGTTCATATCGCCGTTTAAATCCTTCATCTGATACAGTATAACCCTCAGGCTTGTCGTTTGGGTACCAAAATTCGTCCTGCAACATATTTTCCTTTTCTATAGGATTTGAAGATAAAAGCCGTTGAATATATGATGTCCATGGATAAAAATTTGATGAATCGGAAATTAATGTTCCGTTCACATAAACCTCCAAGTTCTGAAACATTGTATGAAACATGTTTGTGCTCGGACACACGACATTGTGTTGATCGCACAATGTCCCATCCTGTTTCACAATTCTACATTGAAGTGACAAATAACTGTCATTAGGGTCAAAATACGCGTTGCTTTCCGTGAGAATTAAAAATTCAAGATTCGCATACGATTCTCTTGGTGAGACTAATGGAAAGCATGGAACGTACTCAGCTGAAGATTTT
Source organism: Lipothrix lubbocki (assembly GCA_034696945.1). Classification (NCBI taxonomy): domain Eukaryota; kingdom Metazoa; phylum Arthropoda; class Collembola; order Symphypleona; family Sminthuridae; genus Lipothrix; species Lipothrix lubbocki. Next base: position 74,401 of record JAQGAK010000418.1, read on the forward strand.
GTGCTTACATCCGTTGGACCGATTGAAAATAAATTTAATTCTGACCGTAAAGTATGCTCAGATCCTTCATAAACTGTTGCTTTAGGGTCAAATATTGTTCCTGATTCCATCTTAGCGCTTACACTTTCTACGCACGGTACGCTTAATCTTCCGCTTTCCTTTTCCAACTTGTGTTTTCTTCCTTTGTAATCTTTTCGGCTTTCTTTTTCTCGTAACCTTTCGTTTTTTTCTCACACCACCTCCCGCCTGTCGCTTCTTTCTTTTTCTTGTTGTTGTTGTTGAACTTGATTTAAGGGGTATTAAATAAGAACCTGGCTCTGCTGCTAGTCCTCCACTTCCTCCTGCCATCAATGCACTAGTGCTACCTATTCCTCCACCAGATTGTAAATGACCTGGTGGCTCTAGGTAGCACCCTTTTTCTTCGCATTTAACTTGACGCATCTTAATATCGTGGCTTGAAATGCAATTGTACACACGTTTCGTGCTCACTTAAGTCGATGGGTAGTAATTCTTCACTCAAGAAATCAACCTTTATAAAATTTATGTGCTCACTGTTTAATGGGCAATAAACAACTGGGTTGAAATTACAAACGGTCTCGGATTTATGACTTTCATCGATATCTACTTCAGCGAGAATTGGAATATATTTCTTTCTATAAAATTGATTTTCAACAAAATTTGCTACCAACAGTAATCTTTTAGGTGAAGTAACATTTGTTGTAATTTGGTCCCCGTCTGTGCTTTTGTAAATAATTTCTTCTTCTTCTTGCACAATTTCTTCTCCAACTGCCACACGAGTTCCCGCTTCAAAAATTGTTTCTTGGGAAATATCAAAATATTTTTTCAAAAGCGATGGCAAGGTTACTTTTACATTTTCTGGAACCCGGTTCAAAACCAAGTCTCCATTATCGTATGAATAAGCAATGTCATAAGAATGATATTTTTTATCAGTTAGTGTGTCATTTAAAGTTTTTAAGACGTCAGCGACATTTGTTGACTTTGGCTCATCCATAGACAAATACACTTGGTCAGAATAGCCAAACTGAAAATACATATGCTCATTTTTAGGAATTGATGTAAAAATCTTGGAATCAAACGGTAAAACCGATTGGTGAGAGCCTTGTGGAAATTTAAATGACGAAAAACCCAAAGCCAATGCTAATTTTTCAGGCAGTGTAACAAAATCTGAGTCCAATTTTGCCGGTGTCGACACCGAAAATGTACACTTATCATCAGCATCAAATTTAAACTCGACCAAATATCCTGCTAGCTTAAACCTGGTTTGCAGTTTTGTGAAATAATTTTTAAAGCTTTTTTCCTCTCGGATTCTATCATTCAGTATTCCTGTGATTGGCTGGTTTATAACTATTAAATTCCCTGTGTATGGAAATTTAATAAAACTTACTTTAAAAATCTCATCAACTTGTATATTATCAAAAAATTCCGTTGTTGTTAATTCTGATGCTGCAAACGAGCCTAAATAGAAGTTTTTTTGCTTAAAGCCAAACAACAGGGCCAAGTTATTACTCAACAACACATGTTCGCCCACGTCTGTGCTTTTATATTCTATTGTAATGAGATATTGAGAACCAACAAGTAAATATCCAAAAATCAAATTTGTTTTGCTTGCAGTTAAACTGCTGTTGATTCTAGTTAAAAAATCTGTGAGTGTCTCACTTCCAATTTTACTGAATTTAAAGGTAGAAATCTCTGGAGGCTTCAAACCAGGAAATATTGGACCGGGAATATTTGCAACAATTTTTTCGGATAAACGACGTGACCGAGTCACTCGACTAGGTTTTGGAGAAGGAAGAGTATATCTCAATTTAATTACACCAACGTCAAAATCATGTTTGTTTACATGGATTGGTCTTGGGAGATTGTGTATAATTTGCCCTGTAGACCCAATTCCATCAATATTTGAGCTACTGCATAACGTTGTATAGAAACTTTTTAAACTTTCATGTCGAGAGAATAATTTTTTTGTCTTCATTTTCGTTCATTTGTGTCCACCGCTAAACTTAGATCGGCCTCGTAGAATGCTCCTATAGGAATATGTATTGTCACGATTAGGTACAAATATGTAATGAAAGTAATAATTTTTAATCAACCTGTTATATTCTCCTGCTTTTCCGTTGTATCTTGGAGAAGATAAGTCCATGGTAAAGTATTTTGCACTTTACGCACTCGAAATATTTCTCTCGAAAAATTTTCCGAGTAGCCTTATTAAAGAATTATTCATATATTAGTTTATTTATATAAAGGTTGTATATGCAACTTTCTAAAGATATTTTACCCTTTTCAAACAACAATTTATTTCTGGAAATTCGAACTAAATCATCAACATTATATTTAGGTGGGATTCTGGGTTTTCTCATATCCTCCAAGTATTGTCCATAAATTTTTTTCCATATTTCGTACTGGTGCTCTGGTTTAACTGCATTTGGTGCCATGCCTGCATTAAATAAATACTATGGTTGTTATCTCTACGTATGTGAAAAAAATTTTAATCCTTACCTATGGCATTATTATACGTATTGTTATATGCTGCTGTAAAATCTGGCAAAGCATTTATTATGTTTTTTGTATTTTCTTCAGTCATATAACGCTGAATTTTAGTGAATAATGTTCTTATAGTCCTCTCCACAAAAGAAGCCTTGACAGAACTGTGGATTTGGTAAGGCTTGATATCATGATCAAATAAAAACTTTTTGAACTTCTTACTCACAAACTCTTTTCCGTAATCTGTATATAGAAAAACAGGCGTGACATTTTTAGCTTCGTCAAATATAGACTCGAATGCTGAAATCATCAAATCAGCTGTTTTATGTCGAATAAATCTTGTGTACAATTTTTTTGAAAGACCATCTACTACAAACAGTACAAAACTATAATTTTTATTTTGTCTTTTTATATTCGATATGTCTTTCAAATCTGCCGACCAGATTTCAGATACAAAATTGACACGTATTTTTCGACGAGCATATTTCTTTTTCACATCTTTATGCAATGAATAGGATTTTAGCTTGAGTAAATCTAAATCAACTTGCTTCTTATCGCTATACTGTGGGTTGTTTTTTAAAAAGCCTGAGAGACCACTAAATGCTCCCGCAAGGCGACGATTAAGATATGTGTCAGTTGCCGACATGGTTTTGCACATTACTGATGATTATACGGATATAACAGTGATTATTGTAAGGCAATGATCGATTCTACTTAAAAGAATAATGCATGTAGTGGTGATTTATGCACTTTGCTATGATATATATGGATATAGTGGTGATGCATGCACTTTGCTATGCGATAGATGGATATAATGGTGAATATTGCTCTTGGATAGTAGATGTATGTATATAACGGTGACGATTGTAGTTTGCGTAGGATGTATGTGTATAGCGGTGATTTATGCACTTTGCTATGAGATATATGGATATAGTGGTGATTTTGCACTTTGCTATAGGATCTATGGATAGGTGGTGATTCATGCACTTTCCTATGAGATATGTGCATATAGTGGTGATTTCAGTGCCTTGATATGAGATCTATGGATATAGTGGTGATTTCAGCGCTTTGCTGTGAAATCCATGGATATAACGGTGATGTAAGCGGTTTGCGTGAAATCCATGGATAAATCGGTGATTTTTCAAATATTGATGGATTTTATGATATACTTGTAGATTGACAAGTGAAGTAGAGGTTTGAGTGCTTCTTTTAAACATTCACAAATGTAGTAGATAATTATGTTCTGGACTGGTGCAGTTATGGTAATAGTGGATTTTAGTGTCTGATGGATGAAATAATGGTTATAGTGGTACTGTGTATCTAACGGAATGAATTCATGGTGAAGTGGTGCTTTCGGAACGTACTGGTAAATAATCAGATGTATCGGATAGTTTTGTACTTTTTAGAAAATTATATAGCCTTACTTTTTCAGTTTATTGAAATAATTAATGGATATAACGACAGATTCCACGCTTAAAATCAATTGGTATATTAGTAAATTTAGTAATTTACTGGTGCATATATGTATATAGTAGTGATTTTAGTGACGTACTCATACATTTATGAAAGTAGTAGTGATTTTAGTATGTTAATGATATTTATACTATACAATGGTGATTGTAATGATCTTCTACTGATTGATTTGATATTGTGATTTCATTACATGACTGCTAAGTAATAGATGTAGTGGTGACTTCTGTAACTTAATGTTAAGTAATAGGCAGCATTGATCTTAGTACCTCAAATTTAGTAATAAGGACTGGATAACACATATGTCATGGACAAAATACAGGTTTTTTATTCAGACATTGAATTCAATTGTGGTCAGATATCAACATCAATAATAATATGCTTAATTTTCTAAACAATTCAGATAATATCTTAGCTTATTACTATTATTTAGGAACACACACTGGTGTTTCTAATTAGAATTGGAAAGAATTGGATGGAAATGATTTTTATGATCTGTCAAAGGCTTAAGGTCAGGGAACTTTGCATTACAATATTGACAGCGGAGTCCTGACCTTAAATGCGCCTGAAAGTAGTGCTTACGATATTTTCTTACATCCACGTCAAAACTCAAGTTGTTCTCATCTTTGCACTGGAGACAAATTAATCTCAGATTTAAATTATGGGATTCTAGATGCTTCAAGTATTTTGGGTTACATACAAATTTTCTTGGGCATGTGGGAAAGGGGCAGGGAACAGTGCAAGATTTTTCTTCAACATCGTTTCTAACATCTATATCAACAAATTCTGTAATATTATTCCTTTTTTTTTCAAAATCCAGGTTCGCATTCATCAATTCCGTGTCCGTCAATACTCTTAATTTCTTATAGGCATAAAATTTTGCAATAGTTGATTGAGGAATTGTGACATTCCTGTTTTCAGGTAATTGCAAAATTGTAGTTTGAATCTCACATTCAGTCTTATTAGCGAAAATACACATTGTTGGAGATCGACACTTTTGTGTATAATCTAAATACAAAAAATACCCAAACGTTTCGAAGGTGGAGGCCAATTCCTCCAACCTTGTATTAACCCCAAAAATTTCCCGAATTTTGCCATTGCTTCCTTTGGCCTCAAAGCTACACATAAGTCTGAGATAATTCTCGTTGCTGAAATAATTAAGAAGTAGTTCTTGTAAATTGTGGTAATAAACAAACACACTGTCTTCTTCAAATGAAGGTGTCCGGAAGTAAAAGGGATCGACGTAATGCGATTTGCCTGGATTAGATTTTATTAAATCCAAAAGTTCTCCTTTAACGTCATTTGATAGCTTATCATATGTAACAACATATGGGTGATACTGGATTTCCAAATATGTCACTTTTGAATTTGATGTGGAAGGAAGAAGATGGAGATTTTGCCAAATGGCAGGAGCCAAGTTTGACATCTTCGAAGGCTTTTCCTTGTCTTCCATCTGTGAATCTTGATCCACGTAAAATCTGCTCAACCCAGGATATTTTATAATCTTCTCCATTTCCCTTCTTCCTATCCCATTGATATCGTTCAATGTGCAAATTTTGGGATCACTAAAATGACAGAATAATAACTATTGATCGGATTGTAAAAGAGAAATGTTCTAAAGGTATATGGATATTTTTTAAGTATTAAAAAAAATACCACACGTACGTCACAACCCACACCAACAATCGTAGCTGAAAGTCCACATCAGACGTTTGAATTGCAGCAAAAGTAAAGCCCACACATTTGGTAATTTGGTACTCATACAGCTGCTGGGTGTTTACATCGAAGTCAATCTGAGCCTTTGCGCTTAATTTTTCTTTCTTCTGTTCCGGGTGGTTGTAATTGAGACGAGACACCTTAACGATTTACAACGATACCAAATAATTTAATATTGTATTCCTAGAATTTATTCACACTATGCTATAACATTTGCCTCAACTTATTATGAAATCTTGCTCACCTTCTTCCGTTGACGTTTCTGAGAAAGAGTAGTTTCCATGTTTCCATGCATGTGAAGCTTAAGTGAATGGGTAAGTGAAATAAAAGCGTGAAATGAGAAACGGAATACACAAGAGCACATATACGCGGATTCCGCTTATAGGAATTCTTTATATAAGCGGAATCCGCTTATAGGAAACCAAAAGTGCATGCAGCATTTCAAAAGTCCCTCCTTATTCCTTACTCTATGCTTTTCTGGATTTTACCTTGGAAACTTACTAAGGCTGTTGCCTGGAACGTTATTTTTTTAGAATAAAAACTAAATATTAATTCCTTCCCCCTCCCCCGATGAACTTGTATTTCAAATACACATGAGTGCATTATGCTTTATGAGTTTTAAAATAAATGTTTTAAATACTAAAGTTAATGATTGTATACATGTATGTAAATATGAATGATTTATTAATTAACCATGTAAACCAAGAATAAAAATGGATATTTATATAAATGATTTAATAATTAACCATGTAAGCTTAGAATAAAAAATACACATTTACTAATAATTTAATTCATTTAATAATAATAATAATAATTTGTAGGTACATATATAATGTACAAAAATTTGTCCAATCACATCGGCAGGAATCATCGTCCCTCTGAAAATCAGAAATGCAAACGATAGTTATTAATTTTATAATAAATCAACAACAAAAATAATAATTATAATAATTAATCAACAGCAATAATAATAATAATAAATAAATGAATGCAAATAATAAGGTTTAAATAAATCAGAATAATAATAATAATAAACAAGTCCAAATAATAATAGTTATAAATAAATCCGAATGTAATAATAATAATAATAATAAATAAATAAATCCAAATAATAATAATACATAAATCTAAATAATAATACATAAATTCAAATGATAGTAATAATAATAATAAATAAATCCAAATAATAATAATAAATAATAATAACTAAATGAATAAATACAATAATAAATGCAATTAATAATAAATAAATATATACAATAATGAATAATTAGATAATAATAAATAAATAAAGACAATAATGAATAATTAAATAATAATAAATAAAGACAATAATAAATAAATATATACATTTAATAATGTTGATGGTATTTTTATTAGTAGTAATAATAATAATAATATAAATAATTTACTTACGAGGGCGTGGCTTCCCTGGTGGCGTCATTCTTCCACGACTCCTCGTCCTTATTGGAGAACGAGCAACGGGTATTGGAGGCTGCTTCACTGCTTCTTCTGCATCCTTCTCCCGCTCCTGTGTTTCCCTCTCCTGCTTTGCTTTCTCTTCCCGCTCTCTTTCCTGCTTTTCTATCTCCTCCCGCTCTCTCTCCTCCCGCTCTTGCTTCTCTTTCTCCTCCCGCTTTTCTTTCTCCCGCTGTTCCCTTGCCTCCTCCTCCCGCTTCTCTTTCTCTCGCTTTTCCATCTCCTGCTTTTCCCTCTCTTGCGCTTCTCTTTCCTCTTCCTCTCGCTTCTCTTTCTCCCGCTGTTCCTTTTCCTCCTCCTCCCGCTTTTCTTTCTCCCGCTGTTCCTTTTCCTCCTCCTCCCGCTTCTCTTTAACCCGCTGTTCCCATTGCTCCTCCTCCCGCTTCTCTCTTTCTTTGCGTTCCCGCCTATCCCTCTCTTCCTTCAACCGCCTCTCTAACCCCACCCGCTCTGCCTGCTCCTGAGCCTGGCGCTCCGCCACCTCCCGCTCTACTCTTACCCGCTCCCCTTCCTCCCATTCCGCTACCTCCCGCTCGAACCTCTCGCGTTCAAACTCCCTTTCCACCCATTCCCGTTCCCTCGCCGCTTCCCGTTCCCGCTGCTCCTGGAGGACAACTTGCCGCGCTCGAGCTTCTTCCCTCGCCACCTCGCGCTCCCGCTGCTCCTGGAGGACAACTTGCCGCGCCCGAGCTTCTTCCCACGCCACCTGGCGCTCCCGCTGCTGCTGGAGGAAAACTTGCCGCGCTCGAGCTTCTTCCCGGAAACGCTCTATTTCCAGGTCGATCT